>PVIR01027232.1:0-23159 GCA_004026965.1 Petromus typicus
TTTTTTTTTTTTTTTTTGAGACAGGTCTTGCTTTGTAGTTCAGGCTGGTCTTGAGCTCACTATGCAGCCCAGGTGAGCCTTGAATTCACAGCAGTCCTCCTGCCTCTGCCTCCCAAGTGCTGGGATTACAGGTATGAGCCACCAGGCCCAGCGTTGTGGTATATGGTACTGATTGCTGATGGGCGTGAGTCACCATGCCCAGCATTGTGGTATGTGGTTTTGAGATCAAGCTCCGGACTTTGTGCGTACAAGGCAGATGCCGGAATCGCTGAACTAAATCCCGGGCCCTGTTTTGTTTGTTTTTTGCACCCTACTGAGCACTTTTCTTGTAGTGTTTGCATAAGCTAGTAGACTTGAACAGCTTTTGAAAAATAGAAGAGCTGCTTGGAGGCAGAGACACTCTCTCTCTTTTTTTTTTCCTTTTTCTTTTCTTTTTTTTTTTTTTTTTAAAGCCTAATGCTTTCCCAGGGCTTCTGTAATAGTCTCTTCCAGCTTTCTGCAGGCTCTCCTCTGGAGTCTTTGCTCAAGCTTCTATTCTCTTAAATTCCTCTTATTCCAACTTCCCTGCCTGCTTCCTAAAATGCTGAGGGTAGAAACCAGGGCAGCACTCATGCTATGCAAGTACTCTAACTTTGAGTGACACCTCAGGCTACGATGTCCTTGATGAGCTTCCTCCTACCTTCACATATTGTTACTCTGAGAGGTCCAGCTTCTTTCCTTCTTTCTAGCTCCTCATCTCTCCTTTTTTCCTCCACATTTATCCATGTATTTGGTTTTGGTTTTTTGAGACAGGGTCTTGTTGTTCAGGCTGACCTTCAGTTTACTGTGTAGCCCCAGCTGGCCTCAAAGTCATGGTAATCCTACCTCACCGTCCTGAGCGCTGGGATTACAGGTGTGTGTGCTGCTATTCCCAGCCCTCCTCAGCGTTTTTCTCTGGCAGGTAGAGACAGAATGCAAAGGCAGGAGTGGATATTAGCTGGTTCTCAGTTTGCCCCTGGGCTCTGAGGTTTTGGTGAGGTAAGAGGCCAGAGTGAGAAGCTGAGCAATCCTTTCTTTCTGTTTTAGGCTGCCACAGAACCCAAATTCCTTGCTAGTCAACTGGCTCTGCAGAATTTTGACATGACCTACAGTGTGCAGTTTGGGGATCTTTGGCCATCGATCCGAGTCAGTCTCCTTTCAGAGCAGAAGTATGGTGCCCTGGTCAATAACTTTGCTGCTTGGGATCATGTGAGTGCTAAGCTGGAGCAGCTGAATGCCAAAGACTTTGTGAGTGAAGCCATCTCCCACTGGGAACAGGAAGCTGAGAGTAGCCATTCTGTAGCTCCATTCCCAGCCTGCAGTCCAAATCTTCGATGCTTCACTTTTGCCAGAGGGGATGTCAGCCGCTTCCCTTCTGCCAGGTAAGATCTAGAGCCATGGCTGGGGCTTTCCTTAGTGCTTGTTGGATACAGACTGAAGAGACCCAGCTCCTGTGGTAAGGATCATAATACAGTTAATGTTTCTGTTTGCTTCTGTAATCTGGGCATTTAAGAGCTGTAGTTATGTTATCCCATTTTCTGTCAATAGCCAAGTGAAGTAGGTACTGTGCTTCTCTTTTACATTTGAGGAAACTGAGGTAAAGAGAAACTAAGGTACTTCCTTTCTTTAATTTGCTTAGTTAGTGGTTAATGTTTAGATCTAGGTGGTTGGGCCTAGAACCTGGATTTTGAATCTCAATGTTAGTCAGTTGTAGGGTGTAGAAATTGATTTTTTAAATTTTATTTTTTGTCATACTGGAAATTAAGCCCATGGTTCTCTCACTGAGCTACATCCCTGGCCCTTATTTTGTTTTTGAGACAAGGTCTAGCTAAGTTGCCCAAGCTGCACTCAAACTTTGATTCTCCTACCTCATCCTCTCACAGTGCTGGGATTATAGATATATACCACTGAACTCAACTGGGAATTGACTTTTACGGCTTCATTGATTCATTTGACAAATATTGATTGTCTACTAGCCATTCATCGTGACAATGCCAGGCATTTAAATGCATCGGTTGCTAGTATGTAGACCCTTATGCAACTTCTAGTCCACTGAGGAAGACAGTTAATAAAAATTGATTTACATTTATGTGCTACAAAATAAAATATAAAATGCTGTGAGGTTTATATAATTCATAGAAACCTCATTTAATATAAATAATATATAATTACTAGGAGATTTAACCCATTTTTTTTTTCTGGGAATGTGAATTGTGTGTGTTTGTGTGTGTGTGTGTGTGTGTGTGTGTGTGTGTGTGTGTTTATGTCACAGACAGGGTCTCCCTAATTCAAGCTGACCTTGAATTTACTATATAGTCCAAACTGTCCCTGAACTCATGATGATTCTCCTGCCTGATTCTCTCAGGAGCTGGGATGACAGGTGTGCACCACCACACCCAACTGGCTGTTTGGCTGACTTCCTTTCATATCTCTCTCTCTCTATCTTGAGACGGTCTTGCTGTTTATTTCAGATCAGCGCTGATGTCACTGTGTAGCCCAAGCTGTCCTCAGACTCTTGTGATCTTCCTGCTTTAGCCTCCTGAGTGCTGAGAATATAAGTGTGTGCCACTATACCCAGCTTGCACCTTTCTTTCTTTCTGTCTTGTCGTCTTGTCTTTTTTCTGTGAAATTTAAAGTAAGACCTGAACACAGAAGTAAAGCTGGTGTTATGGGACCGGGATCAGAGTAAGAAACTAAATTTAAATAGGAGTGTTTAATACTAGTGTTTAAACTAAATTTAAATAGGCGCAGGTGTCAGGTTAGGAAGATCTGAAAAGTCATGTGAAATTTTGGATGTTTTCCTCTAAGAGTAAGAGGAAGCCTAAAAGGTTTTAGGTTGGGGAATTACATGACTAGGTTGGAATTTTTAGAGTATTACTCTGGCTGTGGTGTGCAAAACAGACTGTAGAAAGATAGGAATGGAAATGATATCAATTAGGAGTGTTTTACAGTTGTCTTAGCTACTAGTCTGAGGAATGAGTGAAAGATGAGGCTGGAAAAATAAATGGAAGGGCTGTGTGAGGCAATTTTGAATTGTGTAGGCCATGAACCTACGCATTGAGGGGAAAGGGATTTTTCTGGTGGCCCTGGTTGCTTATAAGTAGCTGGAATTACCTGGGCAGATGGTTTTAGGCCATGTGCCCTTTAGTACATGTTTTTATAATTACTAGGTTTGTTCTAGGGAACTACCAAAAAGGCACTGTGGTTACCAGCATGAACTTTGGAGTAGTGGAAACCTAGGGTTGAGGAATACTGTCTTGACCACCTGTTAGACATGTGGCATTGGATACTGAGCCTTGGTTTCCTTATCTGAAAATCATAGTAAATAGATAATAACACTATTGTCTAGAAGATAATAGTAGTGATAGCTAACAGTATAACTTATTTGTGTCAGCTATTATTCTAAGCATTTTATTTATTTAATTTTACTTTTAGGTTTTTGAGACAGAGTTTCACTATGTATGTAGCCCAGGTTGGCCTTGAACTCACAGTAGTCCTCCTACCCCAGCCTTTTGAATGCTGGGATTACAGGTGTTCACCATCAGACCTGGCCCTTTAATTCTCAGATAGCAACCTTATCTTATAAGTACTCTTAATTGCAGATGTTAAAAACTAAGGCATAGAGAAATTAAGTAATTTGCCTAAAGGCACAGAGCTAATGAGTGACTCTGGAACATGGATTTGTCTGTTTCAATATGTTATGGCACAGATTACATGAAATTATGTGTATTAAACATGTAGTGTAGTGCTTGGAATATAGCACTTATCATTAGGAACTGATAGTATTCTCATCAAAAAATATGCTCAGGAAGTTTCCTTTGGTCACTGTAAGTACTGTAAGATGGACCAGGATTAGAGAACAATTCTGAAGCACTGACTTTAGGTAAAACCATGAAATAAGAACCATCAGGTCTCCTAAGTTACTTGAGATGCTCAGTGCCAGTTTCAGGGGTTCCTGCTCAGGAAGGTTACCCTGAGAGAGCAAGGAAAGTGAGCAGCCATGGTAAACTTGTGGAAGAGTTTTTCCTTTGCCCAGAACTCCCAGATGTCTGATTTTTTTTTCCTTTTATTGTGATAGACTACCTGTAAAATCAAAGGGATCTTAACATATAAGGGATGTAGTCAAGGAATCCAGGAACACTCTGAAGTTGTTTATGAAGGTGTTTCTTTTCTCAGAAACACTAGCTTTAGCAGTGTTTAGCAGATTCTCAAAAGCTGTGAACCAAGAACAGTTTAAGGAGGAACAGAAGACACTTGAGGAGGATGGCATTCATGGCCTGCTCCTGGTGTAACAGGCCTGTGCCTTCCTCAGATTTTGCAGTGCTTTTGTTAATCTCCTTTGCAAGCCGTGAGGCACAGATAATCTAAGTGTGGTTTGACTTTGAAAATATCCTGGCCAGGCATAGTGGCACACACTTATAATCCCAGCCCTCGAGAGGCAGAGGCAGGAGGATAACTGTGAGTTCCAGGCTAGCAAGATCTTGTCTCAAAAGACCAAAAAGACCCCCAAAACCGTGTATATATAGTATCCTGTAGTATCCTATTGCAACCTACACCTGTTGGTGAATGCTTGAGGTGTTGCAGCCTGGGAACTGGTCAGTGTAGCTTTTGTAATTGTCCCTGGGTGGTGCTGTGTCTTACGTTTTATTCCATCCTTGTCCCAAACCCTCTGTGCTCCCTGTCAGGGTTTCTGCCTCCTTGAACTGTTCTCAAGGCTGAGCTATCTCAGACAGTGAAAATGTTCCTCACCCAACTGTCCTTAAGACAACTAGGAAGATGTTCTGTGATAATTAGGCTGTTATCGATCATCCCTTCCTTTCTACCCACTTCCTACCTGGTATCTCTCTCTGTAACTTACGGAGTTTTCTAAAACTGTGTAATCGAGTCATTTTCCTTAGAAACTTTTGCTAACTGTTGAAGATTATATTCCAAACTCCATAGTATACAGCTCAAGACAGTCTGCTTTCCAGTCAGCTTTCAGTCTTTTTTTTTGAAACAAGATCTCACTTTCGTAGTTTAGGCTGGCCCTGAGCTCACTATGTAGCCTTGAACTCACAGCAATCCTCCTTCCTCTGCCTCCCAAGTGCTGAGATTACAGGTGTGAGCCACCAAGTCCAGCATTGTGGTGTGTGTTACTGATTGCTGATAGGTGTGAGTCATCACACCTGGCATTGTGGTATGCGGTTACTTGGAATTGAACTCAGAACCTTGCGCTTGCAAAGCAGGCTCTGGAACCACTGAGTTAAATCCTTGGCCCAGCCTCAATCTTTTTATTTTGTTTTGTTTTTGAGACAAAGTTTTACTTTGTAGTTCAGGCTGGTCCCAAACTCACTATGTAGCCCAGGCAAGTCTCAAACTCACAGAAATCCTCTTCCCTCTGCCTCCCAAGTGCTGGGATTACAGGAATGAGCCACCATGCCTGGCATTGTGGTATGTGGTACTGATTGCTGATGGGCGTGAGTCACCACGCCCAGCATTGTGGTATATGGTTACCGGGAACTGAACTCACTCAGGACCTTGTGCTTGCAAGGCAGACGCCAGAACCACTGAGTAAATCCCTGGCCCTGATGAGGAACTTTTGAGGAGAGATCTGAGAGAAATGAGCAAGCACATAGGGATGTTTGAAAGAGTTGCAGGTAGATGGCACAGCAGCTGCAATGCCTGAAATAGCAAGGAGGCTGGTGGGGCCAGATTGGAATTGACTTTTTTTTTCTTTTGGTGGTACTGAGGATGGAATCCACAGCATAAGCTGTAGTCCTCTTCTCTCAGCCTCTCAGACTAGTGGAATTACAGGCATGTGCCACAATACCCAACTTGATCTATTTTATTTTTTAATTGATTTTATTGTTATATTTTACATACACATTATCATAATCGACATTGAGAATTTGTACCAGTATAAGACACGACTTAATTCTCATTTTTTCCCATTCCCCTCGCCCCAAACCCTCACCCCCTGTATACATAAACTTTGTTTCCTTCTTTTTAAATCATCAAATTTTTTCTTTCTCTTCTTACCACAGCCCCCTTTCCCTTTGAATATTTTCTTACTATTTCACAATACCTATCATACATTTTAGAACTTATTGACACCTTCAGTTCCCTATACCAGAGAAAAGATATGTTATTTATATGTCTGTGTCCTATTTATTTCACTTATGAGTGTGTCCTCAAGGTACATCCATTTGAGTATTAAGGACTCAAATTTATTATTGTTTATGGCAGAGTAATACTCCACCACTTGATCTATTTTAAAAGGTTCAGGCTAGACACTGTAGATGAATGAATGAGGCAGAGAATAATTGAGTGTGAGCGTGAGAAATTAGTTTTTTGCTGAGTGGAGCTCAGTGGCCCCTGAGGGCATGGGCTTGTTGGTGTTGACTCCAGTGGAGATCCTGATCTAGAATAACATTAAGGTGGTCTGTCTTCCAGGCTTGGCAGCCTAGGTGTCCTGGACTATTATCTGATGGACGCTGCCTCCTTGCTGCCTGTCCTGGCTCTGGGCCTTCAGCCTGGGGACACTGTGCTTGACCTGTGTGCAGCCCCTGGGGGGAAGACACTGGCGATGCTTCAGACTCTCTGTTGCCGTAAGTCAGAGCTGATGTCTTGGGCAGCGATACCTCTCTTAGTCACACTGAATGACTTCCTCGTGAGCTTTCTGGTCCCAAGTAAGAGAGGCAATGATTAATGATGGCTAAGTCTGTTTGCAGTTATTGCCTCTTTCTGTCAGCTGAGCAAGGCCCTTGAAGGCAGATAAAGCGGAACTTCACATGACCCTTCCACCCCACTGCGTGTGCTTGCTTTATCTCTAAGATTTAAGTCTTGGTTCCTCCACCCACCAGCTAAAACTGGTGAAGATCTGGTTGAAGCCCCACCTCCAGGTTTACATATCACTCTTCCCCAGGCTGTATGTTCTTCAGCCATACCCTGCCCCTCTCTGTTGGCAGAATAAGATTTGCTCCTCCTAAGAGTCTCTGTCAAATCCTTCCACTCAAGCCTCATTTCTTTTTTTTTTTTTTTTTTTTTGGTTTTTTGAGACAGGGTCTCGCTTTGTAGTTCAGACTGGCCCTGAGCTCAGCCTCAAACTCACATCACAGCAATCCTCCTGCCTCTGCCTCCCGAGTGCTGGGATTACAGGCGTGAGCCACCACCTGTGGCACTGTGGTATGTGGTACTGGTTGCTGCTAGGCATGACTCTCCACACCCAGTATTGTATGTGGTTACTGGGAATCGAACCCGGGTCCTTGCACTTGCAAGACAGGCACCGGAACCATGGAGCTAAATCCCCGGCCTTCAAGCCTCATTTCTAAAGCCTTTAAGCTGTCCGGACTCAGTTCCAGGGTGCCATCTCCAGGACAACTTCTCTCAGGCCAATTCAGAAATGGTGTCTCTTTCTTATGTGCTCCCATACCCTGAGCATCACCCTTGTAGCTGTTAACCCCTGCTTTACCTCAGAGGTTTACTGGATACAAATTTCTCTTCGAGATTATGAATTTCTAAACTGAGGGTGGTGGCACTTACCTGTAATCTCTTTACTTGGGAGGCTGAGGCAGGAGAATTCCCTCATGTTTGAGGCCAGCCTGGGCTATATACTGAGTTCAAATCAATCTTGAACTATGAGACCTTGCCTAAAAAAATAAAATAAAATAAAATAAAAAGGATTTCTTGGTGACAACTCATGTCTTTTTTTGCCCTATTATTGGGGATTGGACTCAGAGCTATTCACATGCTTGGCAAGCGCTTTACTACTATGCCACAACCCCAGTCTCAGTCCTGGTCTTTTATCAGTTGGTCAGCCCTGACCTTCTGCACTGCAAGTGCTCACTTCTGCCATCTACTGACCAATATCTTGTCTTCCAGTACTGTACACTTTATTTTTATTTATTTTTTTGAGACAGGGTCTCACTTTTGTAGTTCAGGCTGGCCCGGAGCTCAGCCTTGAACTCACAGCAATCTTGCCACTGCCTCCCAAGTGCTGGGATTACAGGTGTGAGCTACCACGCCCAGCATTGGGGTGTTTGGTGCTGATTGCTGGTGGGTGTGAGTCACCATGCCTGGCCTTATTGTATGTGGTTTCTGGGATCGAACCCGAGACCTTGCACTTGCAAGGCAGGTACCAGAACCATTGAACTAAATCCCTGGCCTGTGTACACTATTTTTTAAAAGCACAGTTTTTTACTATGGGGATCTGAGAAATAACCACAAAGGGCTGTGACTTTCATGCCCGACCTGCAGCTATGCCAAGTTTCTCTTGCCATACGGCTGAGTCTTTCTGTTGTAGCTGAATCCTTCTTTTCTAGTTCTTATCAGCCAGCTTGCACAGTCCAAGTTAGCTTCTGGCCTCGTTGGAGGCCCGCTCATGGCTGATGCAGAAAGCTACTACATTTGGTCTGAGGCTTCTAGAAATCCAGAGGGAGGGGAAAAAAGATGTAGACATCCCATGAAGAAGAGCCTGGCCTATGTCCTGGGCTGTGCTGATCTGATGAGTGCTGTGGAATCCTTCAGAAAGGAGAGGAGAGTAAGGTTGCTTGGAATTGGAGAAACCGGTGTAATTGAGAGTTGCTGTTCTAAAGTGTGCTGAGTTACAGCATCTGTCCTTCATCCCAGCTCCTTACTCTGGTTCAGGAAAAAAGGACCACAGAATTTTAGTGCAAGAAGGTCTAGCCCTCCTATGGTATAAAGGGGAAAACAACTCTGGTGAGATTATACAACTTAAATTTTTACAAGAGCTAGAAGTAGGTGCCAGGAATTTAGCTCAGTGGTTCTGATGTCTGCCTGGCAAGTGCAAGGTCCCAAGTTTGATCCTGGTACCACATACCACAATGCTGGGTGCAGTGGCTCATGCCTATGATCCCAGCATTCAGGAGGCAGAGGAAGGGGGATTGTGGAGAGTTCAAGGCCAGCCTGCACTACTTTTGAGACTTTGTCTCAAAAAAACCAAAACCAAACCAAACCAAAAAAAAAAACCCACACTGTGGGAAAAAATGAGAATTAAGTTGTGTCATATACTGGTACAAATTCTCATTGTTGAGTGCAGTCATGATGTGTATATGTAATGTACCAATAAAGATTTAAAAAAAAAAAAAGCCCATAATCTAGAAGTAGAGCCAGAACTGGAACCCATCTTTTTGTTTCTTCTGAAAATTCCTGTCAAGCAGAGAATCTGATTTTTACATTGTTTGTTTGTTTTTTGTTTTATTTATTTATTTATTTATTTATTTATTTTTGTTTTTTGAGACAAGGGCTCTGTCATCTTAGCTGGTCCTGAACTCAGCTAGAGCTCAGCAATCTTCCTATCTGTGCCTCCCCAGTGCTGAGATTATAGACTGAGCCACCACTGCAGACATTGTTGTGTATAGTACTGATTGTGGTGGGCGTGAGTCACCAGGCCCAGCACTGTTGAGGTATGTAGTTGCTGTGGTATGTGGTTACCCAGATCGAATTTGGGACCTTGTGCTTGTAAGGCGGGTGTGCCAGAACCACTGAGCTAAACCTTGGGCCCAGATTTTTAGATTGTTGAGTGCCTTCAAAAACTGGGACGTTCTAGTGTGGTGTGGTGGTGCACGCTTGTAACCCCAGCACTCTGAAAATCGGAGGTAGAACAGTTGGAAGTTTAGGGCCAGCCAACTGAATTCAGCAATTTAGAGAAATCTCATCTCAAAATAAAAATTTTTAAATGGTGTATATATAGTTTAGTGCAAAGGCCCTGGGTTCAGTCCTGAATACTAAAAAGAAAAAAGAATTGGAACATTTCTCTTCAGGGATGCTAACCTGGTTCAGGTAGTGACTACTCCTGTTAAATAAGGTGTATACTCGGCAGTTTCTACTTCTCCTGTTGTCTGTTGACTCAGATTATGTATCAGCTTTGAGATATTTCTTTTTTTTTTTGAGACGGGGTCTCACTTTGTAGTTCAGGCTGGCCCTGAGCCTAGCCTCAAACTCATATCACAGCAATCCTCCTGCCTCTACCTCCCGAGTGCTGGGATTACAGGCGTGAGCCACCACGCCCGGCACTGTGGTTTGTGGTACTGGTTGCTGCTGGGGTGGATCTCTACATCCAGTATTGTTATGTGGTTACCGGGGATCGAACCCCGGCCCTTGCACTTGCAAGACAAGTGCCAGAACCACTGAGCTATATCCCTGGCCCCCAGAGATATTTCCTGAATTCATGTCTGTGGACAGAATGAAATGAAGCTGGTTGTGTGCTTTTAATGCAGGCGCTCTGGGAGGCTGAGGCAGAGAACTGCAAATTCAATCCTAGTTGGGGCAGTTTAGCAAGACAATCTCAAAATAAAAAAGAAAAAGGTCTGGGCATGTAGCTCAGTGCAAAATAGAAAGAGCAGAAGGTTTCAAGAATAATGAGTTCACCAATTTAATGTTAGCTAATGCCTGTTATCCCAACATAGTAGGCGGAGGCAGGAGAAGTTTGAAGTGAGCATAGGCTATAATAGTGAGTTCAAGACCAACCTAAATTACAGTATGAGACTCTGTCTCATAAAAGAATAGTGGGTTTTTGGGCCGGGGATTTGGCTCAATGGTTCTGGCGCCTGTCTTCAAGCTCAGGGACCTGGGTTCGATCCCCGGTAACCACATACCATACTGGGCGTGGAGACTCATGCCCAGCAGCAACTAGTACCACATACCACAGTGCCAGGCGTGGTGACTCATGCCTGTAATCCCAGCACTCGGGAGGCAGAGGCAGGAGGATTGTTGTGATGTGAGTTTGAGGCTGAGCTCAGGGCCAGCCTGAACTACAGGGCGAGACCCTGTCTCAAAAAAACAAACAAACAAAAAAATAGTGGGTTTCTGTGTGTGGTGGCATGTACCTGTAATCCTAGACACTCAGGATGCTGAGGTAGGAGGTCTCTTGGGCGCAGGAATTTGAAGACAGCCAGAGCAATATAGTAAGATCTTGTTTCCAAAAAAAAAAAAGTCAGCAGTGGTGATGCATACTTGTAATTCTAACACTTGGGAGTTTGAGGCAGCATATCCTAGAGTTCAAAGCCAGCCCAAATTATATAGTGAGACCTTGTCTTAAAAAAACAAAACTGGGCTAGGGATTTTTCTCAGTGGTTCCTGCCTGCCTTGCAAGCACAAGGTCCCAAGTTCGATTCCTGGTACAATATAACACAATGCCGGGTGTGGTAACTCATGCCAATGAGCAATCAGTACCACATACCGCAATGTCAGACGTGGTGGCTTACACCTGTAAACCCAGCACTTGGGAGGCAGAGGAAGGAGGATGCCATAAATTGGAGGCTTGCCTGGGCTACATAGTGAATTCAGGGCCAGTTTGAACTACAAAAGTGAGCCCTTGTCCCCTACCCCCCAAAAAACACCAAATAACAGAAAAAAAACCTAAGAAACAGAAGGGCGGAAGAGAGCATATTTCCTTAGAAATAAATATTCTTATTTGGCTACTTTGATTTATTAGCCTTTTTTGACCAGCAGGTGCTATTAGATATGCCCTATGTGTGTGTGACCTGACAACCTACCCTCTTAGAGTGTTGATTTAGTGCCATGTACAGAACATATCTCTGTCCAGAAGGTCTACATTGACTGAGAATTGATCTGAACCTCCATCAGCACCATTGCTGGTGGGATGTTTTATTGGGTTGTGGCTTCTAAAGTAATTTTATTTCAACAGGCAATCTTGCTGCCAACGATCTCTCGACTTCTCGGACAAGTAGACTACATAAGGTCCTTCAAAGTTATGTGCCTCAAGATATCAGGGAAAAGAATCAAGTTCGAGTTACTTCCTGGGATGGAAGGAAGTGGGGAGAACTGGAAGGGGACACTTATGACCGAGTGAGTAATTCTTGATTTAGGACATCCAGTTCAAATTTCACTTCTTTTTTGTTTTGTTTTATTTTTTGTTTTTATGAGATAGGATCTTGCTTTCTAGTA
This sequence comes from Petromus typicus, assembly GCA_004026965.1. Taxonomy (NCBI): domain Eukaryota; kingdom Metazoa; phylum Chordata; class Mammalia; order Rodentia; family Petromuridae; genus Petromus; species Petromus typicus. Next base: position 11,926 of record PVIR01027232.1, read on the forward strand.
CAGACTGGCCTCAGACTCACAGCAGTCCTCATGCTTCAGCCTTCCAAGTGCTAGGATGACAGGCATGTGCCACCATACCCCACTTTTTTTTTTTAGGTTTTTTGAGACAAGGTCTCGCTTTGTAGTTCAGGCTGGCACTTATCTCAGCCTCAAACTCACATCACAGCAATCCTCCAGCCTCTGCCTCCCAAGTGCTGGGATTACAGGCGTGAGCCACCACGCCCAGCACTGTGGTATGTGGTACTGGCTGCTGCTGGGCGTGAGTCTCCACGCCCAGTATTGTTATGTGGTTACCGGGGAATCGAACCTGGTCCTTACACTTGCAAGACAGGCGCCGGAACCACTGAGCTAACTCCCCAGCCCGTATACCCCACTTTTTAATAAATTTTAGAATCAGATTGTCAATTTATAAGGCTAGGGATTTAGCTCAAGTGGTACCATACATGCCTGGGAAACAGATGGCCCAAGTTCAGTCCTGGTACCAAAAGAAAAAAAAAATTGTAAAACAGGGTCTTTGGTGCTCTCATCGAGAATTACATTTAAGCACTTAATTTGAAAGATAATTTTATTGGCCACAGAAATTTCTGTTGCCAGTGTTTTTCTGTCTTCCGCCCTGATCCTGGTTTGGAATTCAAAGTGCTGTTTGAATCCATGCCTTGATTTTGCTATCAGTTATAGAATATTCTCAGCTATTGTTTCTCTGAATATATTTTTCTGGTACTGGGGATTGAACTCAGGACCTTGTACTTGTCGGGCATGTGCAGCATCACTGAGCTACATCCTCAGCCCTCTCTGAATATTTTTTCTTCTTTGTTTGTATCTGTTTTATAATTTTGAAATTCTAGTCCTGTGTGTTTTAGGCTTCTTTACCATGTCCCACATGTTTTACTTTTCTCTTTCCTTCCCCTTTCCTACGCCCCTATTTTTGTTCTTGTTTTTGAGACAAGGTCTTGCTGTGTAGTTCAGGATGGCCTTGAACTCACTATATAGCCAAGGGTGGCCTCACATATGGGGTGATCCTTCTGCCTCATCTTCTCAAATACTGGGATTGCAGGTATGTGGCACTATGCCTGGATGGATATTTTATTCTTATCTAATTCACTAACCCTCTTTCTTTTTTCTTTTTTTTTGAGACAGGGTCTCCCTTTGTAGTTTAGGCTTGTCCTAAGCTTACTAGGTAGCCCAGGCCAGCATCCAACTGACAGCAATTCTCCTGCCTCTGCCTCCCAAGTGTTGGGATTACAGGTGTGAGCCACCATACCTGGCGTTGTGGTATGTGGTTACCTGGGATCAAACTCAGGACCTTGCACTTACAAGGCAGATGCCAGAACCACTGAGCTAAATCCTTGGCCTAGCCTTCATTTTATAGCCTTCTGTGTTTCCATTCTTTTTCTCATGATTCAGTCTGAATATTTTATTTTCATTTAAATTGCTTGATTCTTTCTTCAGTTATGTCTAATAGGTGATTAATTATTGCATTCTTAATTTCATTTATTATATTTTACAGTTTTAGGATTTCTGATTCTTTTTTTATTTATTTATTTATTTATTTTTAGTATTGGTGTCAAATTTAGGACATTGCACTTACTAGGCAGGGACTGCACCACTGGGCACAGCTGAATCCCAAGTCCCTCTGATTCCTTTTTGTTTTTGAGACAGAGTCTTGCTTTGTGGTTCAGGCTGGCCCTGAGCTCAACCTCAAACTCACATCACAGCAATCCTCCTGCCTCTGCCTCCCGAGTGCTGGGATTACAGGTGTGAGCCACCGTGCTTGGCAATGTGATATGTGGTACCGATTGCTGGTGAGCATGAGTCTCCATGCCCAGAGTTGTTGTATGTGGTTACTGGGGATTGAACCCGGGCCCTTGCACTTGCAGGACAGGTGCCAGAACCACTAAGCTAAATCTCTGGCCCTCATTTTTAATTTTAAAGTTTTGTGGATACTTTTTTCACTACCTTTTTAATATACCAATCGTGACTTTTTGAGCATTTATTTCTGATAATGTCAATACTTGGTCTCATATGAGTCTGCTTCTGCTGTCATATTTTTGTGTGTATTTGTGGTGCTGAGGATTGAACCCAGGGCCTTTTGCATACTGAATACCACTGAATGACACCTCTGTTATCAGGTACCTCCTAAAAATGGCTCACCAAGTAAATGTCTCCAGATTTTGGGTTGCTCACTTCTTCTAGAGTTAGATTAGGTTCTTCTGTCTCTAAAAAAGTTGAACAAAATTGAGCAAAGAGCAGTGGCAGGGCCGGGGATTTAGCTTAGTGGTTTAGGTGCCTACCTTGCAAGCACAAGGGCCCAGGTGTGATCCCTGGTAACCACATACAGTAATACCCGGCGTGGTGACTCACGCCTACCAACAATCAGTACCACATACCACATTGCTGGGCGTGGTGACTCATGCCTGTAATCCCAGAATTTGGGAAGTAGAGGCAGGAGGATTGCTGAGTTCAAGACTGAGTTCAGGACCAGCCCGAACTACAAAGTGAGACCCCCCCCCCCACAAAAAAAAAAAGCAGTGGCAAAGTTTATTTGAAAAAGTAAAGAGTGAGAGAGAACTGGCTCTGCAGAGTGACCTTGGGTTGGCTGAGTAAGAAATAATAATACAAGAAGATATCCTGGAGGAAGCAGGGCAGCCTATCCAGAGGGAAGCCATGATGGCAAGTTCTTCTTGGTTCTGTATTTTACATTGTCCAAATCTTGAGGAAACTCAAGAACTTGTACGTCAGGTCCTGAGAGGCTGTGGTGGACTAAGGCCAGGGTGGACCCACTTCCTCCAGTGTGTACTTTTGTCTTGCTTCTTCTGATGTACTACATCCTAGGTCGCATACAGGGCACCTGAACAAGCTATTCTGCACTGGGTTAATTATAGACTACCTGGCTGTTCTGTACCGACTTATATCTACAATGACTGACTAAAAACTGTGGAAAGAGAAGAAAAGGGGAGATATAAACTTCAAGCAGATCTATAAGCCTTCTATGGCTGGAAGAAAATCACAGAGGACACATACCTTCCATACACAGATGGAAAAGCAGGAAACAGTTCCCAGTGCCTTGAGATGAGTCTCCTGAGTTCTCTAGCCTAGAGGAGAGAGACAGAGAAAGAAGAAGAAGAAGGAAAAAAAAAATGTGGCATTTAACAAAAATTGTGTGCAAAAGGGCCCTACCTGCTACCTTTGGCTGGCTAAGCCAAATATGTTACTAGGTTCTGGGGGTGGGAGTATCCTGGAGGGTGTTAGCTTCTAGGCATGTTCTTTCTGTTTTGAGCAAATAATTGGTCAAGACAAGCACAAACAGCAGAGTTTTATTAAAGGTAGGAAAAGAAACAGGCTCTGCAGATGAAGTTTGGGCTAACTAAAAGTGGAAAAGATGTGCAGCCTGCAGCAAATGTGGGCCACCCTCTAAGAGGGAACACAGTGGCCTCTGGGGTTGTTGTTATGTTTTTGTTGTTGTTGTTTTATTTTTGGCATCATGGATGAAACTCAGGACCTTGTGCTTGCCAGGCCAGGCATGTGTTATTTTGTTTCTTGAAACAGAGTCTTGTCGTTTAATACAGGCTGGCCTTAAACTCACTATGTAACCCAGTGGCTTCCAATTTGTGGCGGTCCTCCTGCCTGAGCCTCCCAGGTTCCCAGATGCTGGGCTTAGAGACATGTGCCACCATACCTAACTTTTGTTTTTTTTAGTGATTTGAATTTTATCTTCTAATAAGTTAGTAATTTTTAATTTTGTTTGCCAGTGCTATGTATGAAGAATTGTAAGAATCTGAGACTGTAGATGCTGTGATGCTGCTACCTTTCTGGGAATCCTCCCCCCTTATTGGGGGTTGAACCCACAACCTTGTGCTTGCAAGGGAGGCATAGCACCATGGAGCTAAAACCCTGGCCCTGCTGCTAGCTTCCTTTAAAGATATTTTGATTTGCTTCAGGGAAACAATTAACATTAAGGCATATCATCTTAATTTACTCAGAATTTAGACTGATTTAACGTTGGTCTTTGTGAAAGTTGTTCTTTTTCCAGCTTTCCTCTGTTTCTACGGTATTAAAATTCAGGGGCCGACTCAAAGCAAGAAGATATTTGTTTACCACCATGGTCTTTGAAGATTTGGCTTTGCTATGGGTTTCCATTTCATTTTCTCCCCTCACATGGGAAATGCCCTGTGTTTTTGTCCTTATAGGCTTTCAGTTAACAAGGGTTACTAAAATCAAACAAACCATTAACTAGGAGTGGTGGCACATGACAATAATCCCAGCACTCCAGCAGGTTGAGAAAGGAGGATAGCAGATGGTAGTCTTTGGTGAGTTAGCAAGACCCAATCTCAAAAAAAAGGGCTGGAGGGCAGGGGATTTAGCTTAGTGGTTCAGGCAGCTGCCTTGGAAATGCAAGGTCCTGGTTTAATCTCCAGTAATCACATACATCAAAGCCAAGCAGGTGATTCATGCCTGTCAGCAATCAGTATCACATACCACAATGCTGTGTGTGGTGGCTCAGCCTGTAATCCCAGCACTTGGGAAAACAGAGGCAGGAAGATTGCTGTGAGTTTGAGGCTGAGTTCAGGACCAGCCTAAACTACAAAGTGAGACCCTGTCTCAAAAAATTAGGGGATGGCTGGAGATGTTGCTCAGTGCAAAGGCTCTGATAGGTTTAGTCCCCTATACTGTACTCAAAACAATCCCAGAAGCCATTAACTTGGCTTCTGCATGCTTCTTTGGATTTATTTTCCTGTCTTATTTTTCCTTCTAGAGGTTTTTGTAATTTTCTTTGAGTGCTACATTTGGACGTAATTTTTTTTGTGTGTGTACTAGGGCTTGAACTCGTGACCTTGTGCTTGCAAGGCAGGCATCAGAACCACTGAGCTAAATCTCCAAACTGATTTTAGTTTTTGAAACATAAAAAAGTTGAAAAAAATTTTTCTTTAGTGCTTAGGACACAGTAGTAGGCTCTTAATAATGAATGAATGGCTTTATATTTCTTACTTTAAAACATTTCTGTATTAGATCTGACGTTGTTTTACTTTAGTTTTGAATCCTGGTTTGTTATCCAAGATTGTCTCTAAATTGAGTGTCGTATCTATGAACTGGATGTTTTCAGTCAAATAGGTAAGGACACATGCTTGAAGCACCAAAACTTTTTCTGAGTTGATATCAGTTCTTTAATTTCATATTTATTTGTATATTGGTTTTGGCTTTTTGACTATTCACAAATACTGCTGAATATACTATTTTTATACTCATTATTCCACAGTAATCTAATAGGCTAAAATGAGAATCTTTTTCAAGTTCTCTGGAATGGAGCGATGGGGGCAGAGGGAACATGAGCCTTCTAGGCCAAGGGCCTAAGACAGCTCTGGTCTCAGTAGGAAGAGTCTTTAAGGAACTTTAATGCTTTACTGTTTAACTCTGAGCAGGTACTGGTAGATGTGCCCTGTACCACAGACCGCCACTCACTTCACGAGGAAGAGAATAACATTTTTCAACGGTCAAGGAAGCAGGAGCGACAGATGCTGCCTATGCTGCAGGTGCAGCTTCTGGCGTGAGTGACAGATTTACAAAAACTCAAGGGTTTTGTAGGGCACAGGGAAAGGGGACATAACTAGAACCTCTGTAGGTAAGTTCTAGTCTCCTGTGAGTCTGATAGCACAAAGTGAATTAATTAATAAGTAAATGGAAATGAGACTTAGAGAAGAGGCTGAGCTTGAGTCTGATCCGTGCTATTCTGGGCAGTAAAGACAGCTGATCCACACTTACCACACTCTTATTCAGTACATTGGGAGTAAGTGATGTAACAGGTCACTCAGAGGCCAGCATGTGACAAGTGTCTCAGAGGGAGGGCAGTAGTTTTGGTACCTCAGGAGTACCAAATGTAAAAGGTCACTCAGAGGGCAGCCAGTGAGGTACATCCTAGAATAATGAGGAATTATGTAGATGAAGGTCCTGATGTAGTTCTGCCCAGCATCACAGTATGTGGAACCATTGGGGTCTTTGTTGTTACAGGAGGCAAAGAGAGTTATGCATTATGTCCTGACATGCTATAGCTGGTCAGTAGGCAGGAAAGCTAGGTTTAATCATAGTTTTAATTGTGAAATTATTTTTCTCTAAGTTATATAGGATTGTTCCCAACAGAGTTTTGTACCAGAGTATGTTAGGAGCCTGGTCACTGGGAGACTGGGGGACTGGAAACTTTGTCAAGACCGTCACTCGTAGAAGAGTCTTTTAGCTGGAGATTTGCCCAGCAGAGATGTGATGGTCCTTTTCTGGAACATTAAAAACCCTATATAATAGTACATAACAGAGTGCACTGCACAAATTTATTCATGCTGTTTTGCCCTCAAGTGAATCCTGGTGATGCCAAGTGCTGAGGGGTTTAAGAGGGGCCCAAAGGACAGGCACTCAGCCTACAGATTAGAACTCGGAACAAAAACTGCCTAAAGCCCATATGCAGTGTGACTTGCATATTTCAAAAATAGATATTGCCAGATTCAGTAATGGGTACGTGTGATCTCTGTGACTTACAAGGCTAGGAAGGAGGATCAAGGGGGCCCAGGAGTTTGGGGCTGGCTTAGATTCTGTCCTGGTCAAAGTAGCATGACTGCTTCTTTTAAAAAATTTTTTTAAATAAAGAAAAGCTGGGAATCATGGCATATTCCTGTAATCCTACCACTTGAGGGAGGCTGGGGCAGGGGGATTTCCATGAGTTCAAGACCAGTCTGGACTATATGGTGAGATCCTGTTTTAAGCAAAACAAAATAAAACCAAAAAAAAGGAAGAGAGGGAAAGTAGAAAAATGAACTACGCTATAAAGTGCAATGTTAAAGACTCAGTACAGGCCCGGGGATTTAGTTCAGTGGTTCCAGCACCTGCCTTGCAAGTGCAAGTTTCCCTTTTCCATCCCCAGGAACCACATACAACAACACTGAGTGTAGTGACTCATGCCCGCCAGCAATCAGTACCACATTCCACAATGCCAGATATGGTGGCTGTTGCCTATAATCCCAGCACTCAGGAGGCAGAGGCAGGAGGATTGTAAATTCAAGGTTAAGTTCAGCACCAGCCTGAACTACAAAGCGAGATCCTGTCTCAAAAAAAAACAGACTCAGTGTATAACCAGCTTCAGGGTTTAGTTTATAAGCAGAGATAGGATGCAAAGGAAGGTTTCCCAAAGGAGAGTTCTTGGAATAAGCTTGGATTGCTCTATGCCGTAGAGAGTAAGCTCTCAGGCAGAGTCATCATAGAAGGGGCTTAAGGGACTAATTCAGCCATCCACTGTGTAGTAAATTCCTCTACCTTTGCAGCTCTTTAATTGTTCCTTCTATTGATGGGAAGCTCACTAGGCATTGCCTTCCTCTCTGTGTTTTCAGGGCCGGACTTCTTGCCACCAAACCAGGAGGCCATGTTGTCTACTCCACCTGCTCACTCTCACATTTACAGAACGAGTATGTGGTGCAAGGCAGCATCGAACTTCTGGCCAACCAATACAGCATCAAGGTTCAGGTGGAAGACCTGTCTCACTTCCGAAAGCTTTTTGTGGACACATTCTGTTTCTTTCAATCCTGCCAGGTTGGCGAGCTGGTATTGCCAAACCTGATGGCCAATTTTGGGCCTATGTATTTCTGTAAAATGCATAGGCTAACATAGCATCGCCCTGTTCCTGAAGTCAGAAGACCAAGGGTATATTCTGTTGGAGGTACCCTAAACCAAGACCACTGACAGATACATATTCTGGGTGCTGCCTCCATCTTCCAGTTTTTCTGAAGGCAGTTTTAAGCAGTAGGCGTTTGTGTGTCCTGATGTCCAGTTGTGGAGCATCAGCGGGTTTCTAGCTCATGTATACCTCTGCCCCATCTATGCTAAAGGTTCCCACCCCATTTGAGGGTCAGGAGGAGGAGTGAGTGCGCAGGCCCACTCTGTAAGCTGTAAATTTGAGAAGAAGCAGTTAGCCAATAAAACTGTTGGTGCTCCATAGATCTGGGGCTGTTGTTGGGGATTTCACGTCAGTCTAGGTACTGTTACAGTTCTGTTTGTTCCAAGTTGCAGCTGCTGAATAGTAGCTCCAAGTGCCTAAGCCTGGCTATAGGCCTCTGGTTATAGATTCTCTCGCACACTTGAGGTAAGTTCCATTTGATTAGCTGACAGGCCCAGCAAGCCTCCCTAGTTCCCCAGGATCTAATTTGAGGAGCAAGTGACTATGGTAAGCTTGTGTATGATAATCTTCTTACTCCTATTGCGAAAGCTCTCCTAAGCTGCTTGATTCTAGCCATTTTTGCTGCTGTCAGTGACACTGCTGTGTGGCTGGAGACACTACTTCTGCTATAGGGATGTCATACTCTTGTGCATTTCTTCCTTTGTTCCTTTTTCTAGCAGCAAATATTCCATGAGCTCCTGTGGGACAGGGAGCTAGAAAGCTGTTAGAGCATTTGGGAACTTGGCTCCTGCTTTCTGAGAGCACCTAGGCATCTCCATATGTTTTGTTTTCTGGTACTGTGGATCGAACCCAGGGCCTTAGGCAGTTTTTGTTCTGAGTTCTAATCTGCAGGCTGAGTGCCTGTGCTTTGGCCCACCTCTTAAATCCCTCAGCTCTTAGCATCATCAGGATTCACTTCACACAATGTAATTGAGGGCAACATTACATAACTTACTGATAGCATGCATGACGGTTATGTAGTTAGGTTTTTGTAGCATTAACCTTAAAAAAGATAACTTGTACTGTAGAAATCAGCCTATGAGCTTGATCCTGACCAAGGGGTGGTGAGGATGAAAAATGAAGAGACACACGGGCCAGGGGTTTAGCTCAGTGGCACTGTACCTGCCTTGCAAGTGCAAGGTCCTAAGTTAGATTCATGGTACCAAAGAAAGCAAAAATAAATAGAGCCAGGAAGCTCGTCCCCCTTCAACATAGATTCCCCCCAATGACTAGCACACTATGATTTTATTCACTCAGACACGGGCACAAGCAGTTAAGAGTTCCACGAGATTCATCTGTCTCACATCTTCTATGGTACTTCAGGTAATCAGCAGAATCCTGGGTGTTTTTACTTCTCTTTGCAGCATGTTGACATTCTTGCATGCCCTCTTTCTCCTTAGTGCTCACTGAAAAGGCCAAGTAGGCTTCAAATCATCTCATCTAGTCTGCTACATTTTATGGCAGATATTAAAACTTGCTTATGGTTGTGGACATTGTGTTCGCATGTGCCTGTAATCCCAACACTCAGGAGGCTGAGGCAGGAGGATCACCAGGAGTTCAGAACCAGTTTAGGATATATAGTAAGTTCAACACCAGTTTGAATACATAGCAGTACCCTGGCTCCAAGACAAAAAATGAACAACAAAAATTTGTTTATGGTCACTGTGGATTTACTAATTTTTTTCTCCCCTATAGTGGACCTTGTACAGACAGTGGTGTATAATTTAAAGATAGAATGTTTCTTAACTCTTCCCACTTTCCTTATCCTTCCACTTTCTTTTCTATTCCTCTTGTCCTTTATGCCTTTCCTGCTAACTATGTAACTCATAGAGGTGTTGGTTGAGAAGATCTTTAGCTGAAGTTAAACTTTATTTTTCCTTTTTTGGGGCCACTACCTGGGATCAAACTTAGGACTTTGTGCTTGCCAGGCATGTGCGATGCCACTGAGCTATATCCCCAGCCCCTTTATTTTTTCTTGGGATTTGCATTGTAGCTGAGGGCCCTGGACAACCTTCCAGACTCCAGATCAAGTGAAGATAAGAAGATAGATCTAGAGAGCTTGGCTGGTGCTCTGAGTAGGATCCTAACCAGCCTCTAGGCATATGATCCCTGCCTGCTGTTTATTGATTAATTATTGATTCATTTTGCTTTCTGAGACAGAGTCTTACTGTTGGGGAATGGCCTTGAATTCACTGTATAGCCAGGCTGGCCTTAAACTCAGTGATTCTCCTGTCTCAGTCCCTGATTGCTGGGGTTAAGGGTGTGAGCCACTGTGTCCAGCCTTGCCTGCTGTTTATTCTGTAACAGTGTTTGTTAAGCCTAAGAGGACTCTGGACTGGTTTCTGCTCTTGGCCTCTTAGTCTGACTGAATTCTAAAGAGCACTAATTCAGAAGGAGGTGATCTCCTATTCCTTGAGTCACTGTCCAATTGGGGACAGAGAGAAAAGCATATAAGAAAAGCAGCCAGCTTCTTTAGAAAATAGTTTATCTCCTGGAATTGAATGTTTACCTACTCTGTAACCTAATTATTCCAATATTAGGGTTAAGTCCTAGAGAAACTCAGGTGTGTACACCAAGGCACATGAGAAGAATGTTCATAGCAGCCCTGTTCACAAACGTGGAGAAGCCTAGAAACAATCCAGATGCTCATGAGCCAGAGAATGTGTGAGTAATCTCGAATGTTCACACCATAGAATATTATGCAGTTATCCAAACAAGTGAACTATAGGGATACATCATTAATATGGATGAATTTTAGCAAAACAATATTAAGTGAGCTGGGCCTGGTGGGGCGCACCTGCAGTCCGTGGCCGGATCACAGTGCTTTCAAGGTCAGCCTGGATTACATCATGAGACCTTGACTCCAGAAAAAGTGTACTTGAACAAGAGTGTAATATCATGACCTTTCTGAAAGCAAACTAATTTATTGTGTATATACTGTGTAATCTTACTGGTTTTATTGTTGTTTTGTTTGGGGGGAGGTACTAGAGATTGAACCAGGCCTTTGCATTGAGCCCTATCCCTAGCCTTTTAAAATTTTGGTGTTCTCACTAAATTGCCCAGGTTAGGTTCGAATTTGTGATCCTCCTGCCCCAGCCTTCTAGAGTAATGGGATTACAGGTGTGTGCCACCATGCATGACTTCCATCCGTTTTTACTGTGTTGTTTGAGATTTTTAAAAACATTTTGTCTTGTGCATCCCAAGCAAGTGCTGTAGCACTAAGCTATATTCTCAGCGCTAATGAATTTTGGTAATTGTATATAATAGTGTATCCATTACCAACATCAAGAAGTAAAAATTAATTCCATCCCCTAAAATATTTCCTTGTGTCTCTGTGTACATTTCTCTCTATTACAGGTCTCTGGTAACCATGATTTTCTGTCTTTATATTTTGCCTTTTCTAGAATTTCATATCATAGAAGATAGAGTTGATTTACAACTGGACTGGCAAAATTATCTTTGAGACACCTGATGTCTAGTTTTCACCCTTAGACAAAATAAGGTTATGGGGACTTACAATGTCTGCTTAAAGTCTGACAATCCT
>PVIR01027233.1:0-23143 GCA_004026965.1 Petromus typicus
CAAAAATTATGGCTTGGGGTAAACTTCATTGTCTGTGATACCACCACTGCACAAAGTTGGTGAGTTTTTAAATTTGTGAACTGAAATGCTACTGACTTTTGAGTGTTGACTTTGTAACCTGTTATGTTACTGAATTTGGTTATTAAATCTAAGACTCTTTCGGTGGACTTTTTGGAATCTTCTAAGTAGAGTATCATGGTAACTGCAAATAATTATACTTTAATTTTTTTCTTTCTTATTCTATATCCTTTTCTTATGTTTAATTGCTGTGGCTAATGATTCCAGAACTGTACTGAAGAGAAGTGATGATAGTGGGTATCTTTGTCTTATTCCTGATTTTAGTGAAAGAATTGACTTGATCACTGATATTGGCTGTTGGTTTATTACAGATGTTTTTCTTTCTTTCTTTCTTTCTTTTTTAAGGTTTTTTGGAGACAGGGTCTCGCTTTGTGGTTCAGGCTGGCCCTGAGCTCAGCCTCAAACTCACATCACAATCCTCCTGCCTCTGCCTCCCGAGTGCTGGGATTACAGGCGTGAGCCACCACGCCTGGCACTGTGCTATGTGGTACTCGTTGCTGCTGGATGTGGATCTCCACACCCAGTATTGTTATGTGGTTACCGGGGAATCGAACCCGGGTCCTTGCGCTTGCAAGACAGGTGCCGGAACCACTGAGCTAACTCCCCTGCCCTTTCTTTCTTTCTTTTCTTTTCTTTTTTTTGAGACAGGGTCTCACTTTGTAGTTCAGGCTGGTCTTGAGCTCAGCCTTGAACTCACAGCAATCCTCCTTCCACTGCTTTCTAGTGCTGAGATTATAGGCATGAGCCACCACACCTGGCACTGTGGTATGTGGTACTGATTACTAGTGGAAATGAGTCACCATGCCCTTCATTGTTGTATGTGGTTTCTGGGGTTCAAATCCAGGACCTTGCACTTGCAAGATAGGCACCAGAACCACTGAGCTAAATCCCTGGCCCATAGATTTTTTTTTTTTAATCAGATCGACATAAAGACCTTCTATCTTCTATTCCAGTTTTCTCTAGGGCTTTTGTCAGGAATGGATGCTGAATTTTTTTCAAATGCCTTTCATTCATCTATTAAGATGATTCTGTGTTTTTTGTGGTTCTTTTAAAGTGGTATAGTACATTTATTGGTTTGAATATTTAAACTACGTGGTTCCTTTTTCCATTGATTTCCAATTTCATTGCACTATGATTTGATAATATACATAGGATAATTTTAATTCCTTTGCATTTACTTAAGCTTGTTTTGAATTATGTGGCCTATTTTGGAGAAAGTCCCATGTACGTCTGAAAAAAATGTATATTCTGTTGTAAGTGAAATACTCTGTACGTATCTATTAAGTTCATTTGTTTAAAGGTTTATTCAGCTCTTAGAATTCTTCGATGATTTTTTAATTGAACTACTTGTGATAGTGAGGTACTGAGACTCCCATTACAGCTGTAGTAGTTTTTACTTGATTTTTCATACCCATTAATGTTCTTTTTATGTAGTTGGGTACATGAAGTATATATGTACCAAATTTATGCTTATGAGTGTTATCTCTTCTCTTGGATTGTTCCCTTAACAAGTATGTAATGAACTTTTTTTTTTTTTTTGTCTTTTCTGATCAATGTTGGCTTGAAATCCACTTTGCTAATAGAATATCCACCCCTACTTTTTCATGTCACATGGAGGATTGCTTTCCATTTTTTGTCTTTTGGTATATAAATTTCTTTTTTGAGTTAAATGCATTTGTTGTATGCAATATATTGTTCAATCTTGATTCATGATTCATTCTGACAATGTGTGTTTTGTTTGGTGAATTGAGACTATTTATATAACTGGTGTGTGTTGACTTATCCTTGTTATAGTGTTTTCCTGTTGTTGGTTTCCTTCATTATTCCTCTGATTAAATTATTTATCTTTCCTGGGGGATTCATTCTATTGGTATTCAGAAAATTATTCTCTTTGTTGTTTTTTCCCAGAATATCCTTTAGAACCTTTTAGAAAGCTGATGTGATGGTTATTCATTTCTTCAGGTGTTCTTTATTATGAAGGATTCTGTTTCTCCATCAGTTTTGAAAGAGAATTTTCCAGGTTAGATCCATCTGGGTTGGAGGTTGTTTTCTTTTAGGGATTGAAATATTTTATTCCAAGCTGTCTTTGACTTAAGGTTTATGTTGAGAAGTCTTCTGTGATTCTGATGGGCTTTCCTTTATACATTATTTATGTATTTTCTCTAACAGCTTTTAATATTCTGATCTTGTACTGGATTTCTTAAATGTTGATGATTATATATGTTGGTGTATTTTTTTCTGATCATGGCTAATTTGAGCTCCATATACCTCACTTATTCATATGTCAAATTATTTTACCATACATAGGGATTTTTCTGCCATTATGTCTGTTAACAGGTTTTTTTGATGTGTGTCCTTTTGGCTGTCTCTTGATTTTTTCATTGATTCCTGTCAATCTTGTTATTCTCCTTTGCACAATCTAACAGTTGTTGGATTGATTTTTCATGGCCCTTGGTATTTTTAAGAAGTCTTTCACTTGATAATTTTTCACTGTAAATCCATCTTTCAGAGCTGATATTCTATCCTTTCTTTGGTTGATTGTATGCCATATTCTTTCAATAGAACTTTTAATCTCCTGGATATTTGTTTAAATCTCTTCTATGGAACCGAATTCTTTTCTATGCTAGAAATTCATGGTTTCCAACACTTTCCTAAACACTTCTGTTTTTTAAAAAAGTCTGTATCTACCTAGATTTACTGGCGTGTTTTTTATTATGTTCATCCTCTCTTTAGTTATCTGTGAAATTATTTCTGATCTTTTCCTAGACATTCATTCATCTGCTTTGCTTCCTCTTTGGCTACCATTTCAGAAAGTTCAGCTAGATGCTTTTGATTTCTTCCATCTCAGTGTTTCTTGGATTTGCCATGGGCAAGCTGGAGGTCTGTGGTTACAACTTGTTTCTGTGTCTTCTAGTTTTTTATTTTTAAAACTATGTTTTCTGCATTAATGCTTATAAATTAATTGTCATATGTAGCTTTTTTACTGATATCAAGATCTCCTTTGGAAAGGACTACTTTTCAGAGATGTCTTGTAAGTGTAGATGGCTTTTAACTTTTGAGTCTATCCTAATATCCTGTCTCTTCAATTTATTAGGGATACAAAGTTGCTACCTCTGGTCTAGTATACAGTTCTTTAGTACTGGATTATGGTATTGTTTATGATCTCTGACACTCTCAGATTTGGATACAAGGAAGAACAATTGATCCCAACTGTCACTTTGGCTAAAGTAGTATAATCAGTAATAACACTCTAGAAAATAACAATATGTGGTAACTGATATTCCACCTGTAACCATAGGTACAAGATAACAGACTCTAAAATAAATTGGAAATTTATATACAATAAATATTCCTTCTGTAGAGTGATTTTTCCCTGGTGGGAGAAAATTTTAAAGGGAAAGAGGAAAAAATAGGGAAATAAAAGAAAAGAAAGATTAAAAGCCAGGCTAAAGGACCAAGGAAGATTACCCAAGTTTTGGGAAACTGCTGAAGGAGACAGGAAAGAAGAGAAGAAAGAAAAACATGAAAACAAGAACTAAGAAACAACAAATGAAAAAACCCTAAAAGACAATATTCACACTCATGAAAAACAAAAACAATCAAGAAAAAAACAAACAAACAAACAAAAAACCATAAAGAGAAGAAGAAAATGAAGGAATTTCTGTGTGATTTAAAGCCTGTGGTTATCTTCTGGGGTGTGCAATTTTGTGGTCATCTAATTCAGGGTGTGTTTCTGCTGCCATTTGTAGACAAAGGAGGCAGATCCATGTCATATGATCCCAGCTAGCTTGCAGTCGGAACAAGGCACGGTGCTGATTCTGGAGACTTCACTCCACACACTTCAAACAGTGCTGGCTATTATGTACAAATATATTCTGATTTTTTTCCCTAGAAACTCATGTTTTGGTGCCTATAGTAGCCACTAGGGATGCTAAGCACATGTATTCAGGTACTGTTAGGAATAATCTACTTTGGAAACTGAAAATAATGGTGTAGACATGAAGAGTGCTTGTGAATATTGTTGGAGTCACAAGTGGGGCTGGTGTGGACAAGTACAGGGAAATAAAAGTTGAAAGAATCATCAAAATTCATTGGACTGTGGTGCAAGGAGAAAATGAGAATTGCCACAAATTTGGCTCGTTGGATGTTTTCTGAGCTATACTTTTTGGTGGACTCTGCACATTTCATAGATGTGCTATTGCCATTGTCAAGGTTGTTGAAGAAACGGATTTTGGCTTGGGGTGAGAGGGTGAAATCGCAGAGTTACCACACAGACTCTGGAGAAGGTTTCAAGGAACACTTCCGCTTTATTATTGACAGTCCTGGGTTTTTACAGAGATGGTATAGGGGGCGGGAATAGAAGCATACTACAGAGTTGGCAATTACTGATTGGTGTGTTAACATCGTATAATACGATGGGTCTTATGATCTGCCTCTGCGCAGCGCCGGTTTTCTTGGTACAGTTCCTTTTGGCCGAGGGCTGCAGAGTCACAACATTGAGCAGAGATGGCGTAGGTTTCGCTTAGCACATATCCCTGGTTTCTATGCATGGAGGGAGATATTCTCAGGCCTCTTAATATCTCATAGTGTGCTGTATCAGATGCACAGGCGGCGTACCTAAGTCAAGCATGGACCTCTCTTTCAGTGTGTGATTTGTATCAGTAACAAAACAGGATGAGAATACTCCCCAGTATTCTTAATGTAAATCTGTATCGAGGCGGTAAGTGAAAGGTCATGGAATTAAGGAGGTCTTCTCATACGAATCAAGACTGTTGAATTCTGGAGTCCATTCTACTAATACTGCCCTGAAATTCATCCAACGAAAGGCACTATTAACAATGTATAATATTTGTGTGACTCTTTGTTGGAGGAGAGAAATAATCTTTATTATGCCCCATAAATATGTGAGGCATTCTATTAATTATTTAACATATATCATCTCATTTAATTATTACCACATTTCTTTGTCTCTCAAAGTAATGCTGCCAGGAGTCAATATTATTATCCTTATTTTTCAGAGGGGCAGCATTGGCTTAGAGAACTTCTTCAAGGCATATTGCAAGGGGACTCCGCAAGGAGAGGACAACGTCTGAGGGTTTGGATGACTGTGTGTGTGTGTGTGTGTGTGTGTGTGTGTGTGTGTGTGTGCGCGCGCGCGCGCGTGTGCCCCGTGCCCTGAATTGGGTGACATATTGATATAAATGCCATTATATGTTTATCTTGATTTTAGCTTATTTCTTTGTTTTTTAGAAAACAAGAAAGTGAGTTTGTAGTTGTCAAATATGCATGTGCTTCTTATGTTTTCCAGCCTTCTCTAGGAAATTAGGGCTCTATGTCTAGTTATGGCCACTTGACACAGATGGATAAGGATTACTGAAGATCGTCAGATACATCAGTAGGTCCCATAGTAGCTGTACCTCCCTTTCCTTCCCATGCTGATCTTGGAGGCCAAGAGTTTGGGATGGCATAGCTAGAGACACAAGTTGTTCAGCTGCATCATTTGTCTCTTAGAGAGAAGCTCCCTAGGAGGTCAATGTAATTCACATGACTGTAAATATAAACTTTTATTGTAGAAAGCCTCTGGAAATTTGGGAGCTATTACTGCAGCATAGCCTATCCTGTGTTTATTGGCAAACATGTCTTGTTGATTTTCTTTCATACTACCTTACTCCCTAGTACTTTTCTTCTGCTTTAAATTATTTCTCCCTTGAAAAAGAATGGTATGCTTTTGAGGATAGTAGGTCTTTGTTCATAAGTATTGTCAAGAATATCTTTCAGTTAATTCATAATCAGTGCACAGTGAGCATTTCATTAGAGGTTGATTTAATGACATTGTCAGAAGTCCAGAATTCGACTAGTGGGTGAATCTTACAAATTACTGGAAGCATTGTGCTATTTGGATATGTTTGATGAAAATTTATAAGAAGCATGCTATTTAGAATGAAAGCTTTCCCCTCTATTCTAACTGCTAATCTGTCCAGAGTATTACAGATAACACTAAAATATTTGTTCAGGATGCTGGCATTTGAGAAT
The DNA here is from genome assembly GCA_004026965.1 of Petromus typicus. Classification (NCBI taxonomy): domain Eukaryota; kingdom Metazoa; phylum Chordata; class Mammalia; order Rodentia; family Petromuridae; genus Petromus; species Petromus typicus. Next base: position 6,112 of record PVIR01027233.1, read on the forward strand.
TTAAAAAATGGCAATTTTAACCTAATTATTGGACAGGCGGCCTAAAAGGTGCTACATTTGTTTTTACTGACCCAGAGTTTACAGAAAAAATTTAAATAATGCAGTGTAAACCTACCAGGAGGATTTTCTTTCACTTTTTGCCAGCAGAGAAGTAAGAGAGCCAGCACTTTGGAGGGAAAAAGTGGGATATTCATTGAGGCTGCCTTCAGTTGCTCGGGCACACAGACCATCTGGCAATGAGAGGAGATGGGGGCTCAACGTGCCCTTTGTAAATAAAGTGATTGCCACTGGGAGGAATAATTCCTCCTTTAATTGTGTACCTATTTAAGAAGAGAGAGCAAATAAAAGATCTCCCTTCTCACATGAAAATGATGAATGACCTGGAAGACTCAGCACTAGTCATCTTGGAAAGCTGGATTCTCATCAACCCTGCTCATTATGAGTTCAGTCTGAGTGTACACAAAGCGCCTATTGACACCAGTGGAACGAAGGCACAATCAGTTCTGAGGGAGGTGATGTTTTTAAATCATGCTTCCTATCTCACTGAAAGGCTAGCAATTGAAGGCAGAAAACATGGACCACTCAATTATTCGTTTTCAAATAAGCTACAGCATGAGTGTGGGATTCATATCAGTGTCAACAATGGCCTGCAAGTACTACTTTCAAAGGGGAGCATATGGTGCTTGACGTCACTCTGTCATTGATACCATGAAGAGGAGAGAGGAATGTACAAAGACCTTCTCAGAAACAAAATTTAGTTACAGTTCATCAGAGAAGTGTAAGTGAAAGAGAGCTAGCTGCTCAAGTTGTGGAACTTAGATTTTATTGATTGCTATTAATGGGTGGTGGTGATTTGATGGTTACATTTTTTTAAGCTAATAAATACTGAAGCAAGCTTTAATTGAGCCCACTTGAATTTTTCTCATAGCCATTGTCTATTTCATTATTGTCGAGGACAGTGATGGTGATGATGACAGGAGTATAGATAATGGAAGAAATGCAGAAAAGAAGAAGACAGAAGGATACATCCTTAAATAGATGCTCTTTTCTCAGATTTCATGGAATACGGGTATTGGGATCTGGTGATATCAATCATAGTTTACCCAAGTTATTTCCTTTTTTTTTTTTTACTTCTGACATCATTTCAATACTACACTATTGTGAATAATTGCGATATGTACAAAAGCTAGGTGTCTCAGAGCAAGGTTGTTCCCCCTCATGGAGGAGGCATGTGAGAAACAACAGGGGTGTAATGAAGGTGTTTCTCCATGATTCATTATTATTATTAAATATTAAACATATTTAATAATATTTAAATATTCATTAAGCCACCTAAAACCTTGAGAAGTAAAGAATTTGCCATAAGTGATGTCTAGAGCTTACTAAGTCATATTCACTTAAGGGTAACGATTTTAGGACTGGAACATGCTTTCGCTCTTTTACTTCTGTCTCATAAAAATAAACTTTTAAAGTCAGTTTAAGCAGAATACAGAAACTGAAATTTAAAATAATATATCAACTAATAGTAATTATATAAAGCCACCTAATACAGTACATTAATAATTTTTAATAAGGGAATTTTCATGCCACATACATCTCATTATTCTGATTTCCTTGTTAGGTACATAAGGGATCATAAATATGTTTTGAGTAGATTTTCACTGTGTCTGTTGAGTAGACAGAGCCCTGTCCCCCAGTATCTTTCTCTTTCTTCTGCTTCTCATCTCTGTCGATCTTTAGAGTGAACTGCATGTACCTCACAGCACACAGCAGCGCTTTCATAATAGTGAAACACCAATTTTAATTACTGTGGGTAATTGAAGAGTAATTTTTCACAGGACAGGTGCAGTTACCTGAAATCTATTCTCCTGTAAAGTACTTAAACACTCTTTTCCCCATGCTAATTTTCTGAGAAAACTGGGAATCATTTAATAATCTTTTTCCTCTTAATTTAGTGGGAGAAATATACTTTACTTTCTTCATAATAAATTATATTCTTGTATCACTTTAATCCGATTGGAGGAAATTGGTTCCACAGAGAAAGGCATTGTTTTAGTTCATTTAGTCCTAAAGTTATGATTTTCTTTTACTTTTTCTGGACAGAGAATATTAATGGCTTTTATGAAGGATCTAAGTTTGTCAATATGATGTCATATGGAAATTTGCTTTGGGCAAACTAATCTATTAATTTTTCATATACTTTGCAGAGTTAATTCAAAGGAAAGATAATTGAAAAGGACATTGAAAGATCTTCTCTACAAAGATAAACTTTCTTAACATTTTCTGAGTCTGATTTGGGCAGAGTGGTATTTTTTTGTCATAATAAATACATAAACACCAAATTATATCACCTTTCTTGATCTTTAAAAAGTATAAATTTTTAATTCTGTGCAAAATTTTAAAACATTATTTATTATAAAAGTGAATTTATTTTATTTTCAGTTTTCTAGCTGGTAACATATCCTTTCATTTCAAGCAATATTTAATCTGTTAATGGAACATTCAAAAGTGGAATATTCAAGAAAAATCAAATAGAAATGTCTTATAATTGAAAAATGAACAGAAATAGCTATTTTGTGAATGATTAATTCCCCATTTATTAAGTGATCCATGCTTTTATTTTAAGGTATCTATGCCTTTCTATCTATATATATCTTCATGGAAAATTAAATCCTGGTACAGAATTCACTGACCTTTCAGCGTGGTTGCTTCCTGTTAACATCAATTTAATACTTATGCAAAGGTGTTACTGCTCTTTTATCCACTATCTAGGACAGTCTAAAAGCTGGCGATTCTTGTAAACAAAGTCGAAATGGAGAAGAGTTGCCATTTTGTGCTGCAATATGCTACATGATACTTCCTCTTCAGATAGAAATTCAACACCCTAAGTGAGGGTTCTTAAATTCACACACATGCTCACACACTCACACACACACACACACACACTCACACACACACTCACACACATGCACACACACACACACACACACACACACACACACACACACACACACACACTCAGAGTAGTAACTAATAACAGACTTGCAGGACCAACTCCATGCCTGAGTTTACTGATTAATTTGTGTAATTTCTTTTGCAAGTGTTACACAGTAGGCTTCTTGGGTGTACATTAGTACAGTAGACTTAAAGTCACATATGCACAACAAAACAAATCATAAATAATGAGATACTAAAAACCAACTGTCACTGAGGTAGCAATTACTGGTGTCTCTTTTTCACTTCAGTGGCTTTTTCCTTTTACCCTGAGACATGCAAACAGAACAAACAATTAGCGAAATAATTGATGATCAGTACCTTCGAAGCTTGTGGTGACCTGATTTATGCTTTATAAGCTTAATAATGAGAACACCTCTTATTACTGATTAGTGTGCCGCCTGGCGCTCTCCGGTGGTGATCGGGAGGTACATCTAAATCAGACAAAAGGTTTTTATCTGCCCTTTACAGTTAGTTGGTCCCTAATGAACTGAGCTTTTGTCCCTTGCTGTTTTTAGATTCCAATTAAACTTGTTTATAGAATAGACAAATAATTAAAGGTGGACTATTTTCCATGATTTAATATTGTCTTCCAATAGGGTTGTATTGCAGTTGGTGGCAATTAACATATATAGTTATGTTTTTAATCATTTTGTAATAAAACACATACAAAACGTGCCTACATTTTCTTAGTCTTCTTTGTGCTTGTCAACCCATTCTCTTAACTGGCACTGGCTAGGCTAATGACCTTGTCAAGCTCGGATAATTCATCTTTTCCAAGAAAAAAAATTCAGTTTTTATTTTGTATTTGAGAAAGTGAAAGAATGGCAGTTTATTCTAGAGCTTTCAAAACCAGAGAAAAATATTTTAAGGTTACAACAAATTGATTTTATGTTGTGTATAGCAAGAAGTATTAAGCAGATATAAAGCATATCATGTTAGAAATGGTAGGTTTGAATTATATTTTCTTATCTCTTTTTGTTAAGTTTTCTACCAGCTTGCATTCTCTATGAGGTTCTTCTATAAAATATCTGAATAATTTTTTATCACAAAAATACGGAGAATGAAACAGGAAAAACTTTTGCTTTTATGCTTTATAAGCTTAATAATGAGAACACCTCTTATTACTGATTAGTGTGTTATCTATAAATAAATGTTATCCCTAAATAAATAAAAATAAATAAAAAATAAATAAAAAATTCCCATAATCTCCAGAGACTTTAGAATTGTTAGTTCTTTTTAATCTGTAGATGAATACTAAATATGATACCTTCAGGGTCTCCTTTTCACAGTTTAAAAATATTGTTGTCGATATATATTTGTGATATATAATTACATTCATCTGGATGAGTTGGTTCATATGTACATTGTCTGTTGATCAATTTTACTTCTTTCCTTCCATTCCTTGCCCCTCCCTGTTCTCAAGTTTAAGTAAAGATCTTGAATAGGGTCATGCTCTATCGATGTAAATGGTAGCTCTTTAACCAAACGTTTAAGATTTTCAGGAAATACGTGACATTAACTGATACTCAAACACCCCAGACACTATTGCTTGGACATGGAAGCGTTCAGTAAATATCTGGTAGTGGATTAAAAATTTCCATCTCCGCTCAGCTCATCTAATTTTGGGTTAAATATTACAGAAGAGGCCATGCCCTGAAGTTCTGATGGACTTATCTCTGAAGTTCTGATGGATTCATATGACTACCTAGGAAGTACTATTTACACAGGAAAACTTAGTTTTCCTCTAAAATATCCACAGTGTGTCTTGCATAAATGCTTCAAAAAACAAAAACAAAACACCTAGTATAGTTAGAGACCTTTGGAAACTACTAGGCTAACAAGTAAAAGTAGTAAATGTTCTCTACTCTCTAGGGTTGAGGAGAGGATGGAATTTAAATTCTCTACATTGTAACATATATTTGTACTGGATATTTTATGTAAGGTATATTTTGGATGGCTAAAAACTTTCCAGTTGCTAAACCCTGTCACTTCACAATGTAATATAAATAGCTGAGATGACCTATATTTACTTCCAGATGTGTTTGGAATCACTGAGGTTAAATACCAAGCAGACATATTTCCTTATGCAGTGATAGTCAGCATAATGCCAGGTAACTAAATCTATACAATTAGAAACTTTATAGTAGCAAATGTGCATACAGGGTGAACTACATTCATCTTCTATTTCTGTTCCTTTAGTGAAACAATCTGATGGATGACCATAGCCCATGGAGGGCTGATGGCCAGTAAGCTATTTGCTAGCTATAGTGCAGACTTCTGCTTCTACAAGCTAGATTTTACACTTACTAAGACTTAGCTGTTTGTTTCCAAGCCCATATATTCTGTTCCTTTGTTATTTTAACCATATGAAATTATAATTTTGATTGTTTTATATCCACAAGATATGAGTGCAAAAATTATTAGGTATTGGCAACAACTCAGATAAGTGCTTTGAAAAACATACTTTCCAAAAGGAAAAATATGTAGATACACAAGTCAAATTCCTTTCTTTTTTTTTTTATTACCAGGGATCACAGGCAGGACTTTGTGCTTTCCAGGCAGGTGTCATATCACTGAGCTGCATCTCCAGCCCCACAAGTCAAATTTCTGTGTAACTTTGTGCAAGTTGAAGAAATCCAAGCAAGTCAGAACTCATACAAATGAGTTAGAGAGAGATGTGACTTACACAAGGGGAATGAAAATGAAATGCTAATCAACAATTAGACATACATTCAAGAAAAGGCACAAACAATGACAAAAAATATTTGATTCCGCTTCAAAATGCATTTTGATAAAGTAATGCACTATCATATTTTAAATTAAAATGAAGTGCTACGTAGGACATATTCTTTTAACTGCTTTTGGGGGTTAATTGGAAAACTATTACTCCCCTTTGCTTCTGTCCATGGAGTCTCTTCTGCACCTGGTAAGGAGAATTTCCTTGTAAGTAAGTACTTTGGGTAATTCATTAACTAAACATCTTTGGCTGGGAGCCCAGACTCACATTTATTTCCCTCCATTTTGTTTCCTTCTGTTGTTAGATTAAAATAATCCTAGTTTGGGGTTGGGGATTTATCTCAGTGTTTCAGACACCTGTCTTGCAAGCACAAGGGCCTGGGTTTGATCTCTGGTAACTACATACAACAATGCTGGGTGTAGAGACTCACACCCATCAGCAATCAGTACCACACACCACAGTACCGGGCGTGGTGGCTCATACCTGTAATCCCAGCACTTGGGAGGCAAGGGCAGGATGGTTTCTGTGAGTTTGAGGCTGAGCTCAGGGCCAGCCTGAACTACAAAGCAAGACCCTGTCTCAAAAAATATATATATACATATATAAATTATAGAATAATATCCTTATCACACTGTAAACTATGATAAGAACCTGAATAGTGGATAAAATTGAGTGAAGTGCTCAGGATAGAACCCTTAATATAGACAATGCACAGGTGACCACACACTAGGTTACTCCTTAGGACAAAAACCCTGCACATATTAATGTCTGGAGATATAATTTCTTGAAACACTGGCTATTCTCATTTTCTGAATATTAGGCTCTCTGGATTTTGGCAGCCCGCATCCAGGATTTCTCCTATTTATATGCAGATCCAGTACAGAGTATGTAAGTGAGAACTAGACCATGGGTAACTGACACATTAGCATGTGTGAAAATAGCTCAATTAACACAGGTAGAAAGTGAGAATGTCCATTAATTTCTCAGGAAACAATGGTGCTTGGTGCTAGGACCAATGCAGGGTCTTACAGATGGTGTCAAATCAACTGCATTTGCAAAAACACAATGCAGCATCTGGAGAGTTGGAAAAATCCACAACTCGGAGACAGCAAGTCAGATTTGATCAGAGACCAACACTTGACCACACGAGAATCTCAGCTCGCTGGGATGTGTTCCAAAATCCATCCGTCTCATCCAATGTGACAGTCAAAAAAGTCACACTTCACAACTCCGCATCAAGCCATCCCTCTGACTGTCACACAACTTGGCCTGCCTGACAGAATAAATTGATGGCATCCTCCAATGGCTTCCTCACCTTTTTTTAAATATATAACCTTTTCTTCCCTTAAGAAAAAAAACCCCAAAAAACAAAACCCTAATGCATAAGAAACAAATGAGCTACAAATGCAGTTTACTGTGTACAAAGGAAGGATTTGGAGATTTAAATAGTCTCATTGATTTTTAGAAAGTGCTTTTCCTACCAGTTATGATAATCAGGGGATCAAACAACAAAGCCATCTGCGCATGTGTGTGACAGTTAAGAATAAGGGCGTCTGAGGTCAACTGTCTGAACGTAAAGAGCAGTATTTGTTATTAGCTGGGTGCTCAGGCTGGTGGTGCATTATTCTTGGGCTTAATTTTATATCTTTCTAAAATTTTTCTGAGTGGTGAAGTTTATTAGGTACATTTTATTTGCTACTTATAAAAATGGCATTTTGTTTAACCCAAAATATACAAAATATAATTTCAACATGTAATAGCAATAAAAAATTATCAATAAGATTTTTATTCTTTCATAATCTTTTTTGCAATGATACTGTATCTTAATAGAGGTACTTATGTTATTTTAATTGTCACATGAGGCATATTTTTATGGGATGTAGTCAGAATTTTAATATAGGTATATATTCTGTAATAGTCAGGAATTAGGAAGATCCATCACATCAAGATCCTATTAGTAATAGGAAGATCCATCACATCAAGGTTTTGTGTAAGTCTGTATAAGTTGAAGAAATATAAATAAATGCTAAGCACACTATTTGAAGTATTAGCTGTAAGTTAAGGTCATGTGGGTCTATAGGCAAAAGACTAGGAGGTGTTGTTCATGCTTCAATCCAAGCTTGTGGGAAATAATTAAAAGGAAGCTTATGCTAAGTACTGCCAAATTTGCCAGGATAGGAGGTGGTTGTAAGGTGGACATTGGCTTAAAGTTCCCCCTGTGCCATGTGTGTCTGTTATCAAGGGCTGATACCAGCAGATAAAAGGTAGCTAAGCACTGGGGGATTTATTACCCTGGTCCTTTTTCCATCTCATCTGACTGACAAGAAGATTAACAAAAGAACAATAAAAATAAATAGTAGCCATGTAGATAGAGTTTACAATGCTAGCCACTATTTTAAGTACTTTTCATAGATTAACTTATTTCTTCCACAAAGTATTATTTCCATTTTACAGAGGAGAAAACCGAGGCACAGTGGTGAAGTAAAGGAAGGAGCTGCAGTTGGAAGCCAGGCAGCCTTGCTTGGGGGTCTGAAAGATAAGCTATTTTGTTAGGGGTACACTTTCTATAATCTAAATATTTATATTGTTTTGTGACTTTTAACTCTGTCATTGATTTTTTTCCTTAAGAAAGCAAGAATTCTGGGGACCACAAGAAATTGTAAATAAAAAATTTATTAGGAATAGGAAGAGAAACATAATTCACTGATGCTAGAAGAGTACTGACAGCTTTCAGGTTTGCTATTCTGTCAGTTCTCCCCGGGAAAAATAACTGAGAGGCATCTATCTCTCTTGGGGAATGATCTTATGTTTAATGAATTACACTATGTTGTTATTAAATCACTAAACTAAAGCCTAATATATCAGTCTGAGTTCAATAGGGAAAATAGAGATCATCAAAGTATTTTGGCTAAAAGTTAGAGATTCCCGTTTGTGGAATGAAAGGCTTGAGTAATGTTTTGGAAAATTTGACAAGATGAAGGGAAGAGCCATTTAGAAAATATTTCATGCAGGTCATATCATCATCAGGGTTTGTAGGAAAACTTAGCCAGTGACCTCGTCTGACAGCAGCACATAGGGACTGATTCTTCATGATCCTCAGAAGTCACAAGCAGGCTGCATTTCAGATCAGCTAAAGTTCCTGCACACGGTTGCCCCCTGAGGAATGGACTTGTCTGTGAGGTACCTCTCAATGGCCAAAGGCTTATGGGAAATGTAGTTCCATGCCTGTGTCCCATGACACATGTGAGAGGCACAGTGCTGCTGCACTCAACACAGACCCGGTACCACACTCACACATGTACACACTTTAAGTGGTCCACTTGGTCATCTCTCTGTGTACCAAGATCTTATCATCTATCTCAAGCCAGCTATTTTCAAAGTGTGTCATAGAGGACATTTTCCCTCTGATGGTGAAATGGCACACTAGAAAGCATTTATTTATGAATCTAATAGATAGTTTCTGGTCATGTTCTTTCCTTAGAATACTGTATTAGCGAGTTCTTCATTAAGGCACAGGCTTTGCACAAGGTATTCAGCAAACAGTTCTTGAATAAATAATTTTATGGAAAATCACAAAGATTCTAAGGTGTTTTTCTGCCTTATAGAATAATCAATAATTAAGCATCACAGAAATAGATAAATAGATAAGAAGAGGATTCAGAAAAGGAATATTCCATTTAAATATTTTTTTGTTTGTTTTTAAGAAAGATCTTGTTAAAGACTTAGGACTTGAGAAGTGCTAACAGACAAAATAAGCCAGGCTGCCTGTGGAGTTTTCTTCATATCATTCACTACACCCAGACCTCGGTGAGGTATATAGTATTATTGTTCCTATGTACATTGGTGGCTCAGAGAGGATAGCATGAGCCTAGATAAGTCTCATCCAGGCAAAACTAGCCAGAAACATGCTCTAAGTACAAATTAGTCAGACTCCAAACCTCTTCTAGTCTCACCATGCTTAACATCAACCATATTTTAAGCTTCAAATGTAAACTGAAGTTAAACCAAGCTCACAAATATAAAGTGATGTGCATCTCAGGAAAGGTACATTGATGGCTAATTTTACACAAAGAGTAAGTATTTATATCATATAAATATAATAGATTTGTACATGTAAATCAAGCTTGTGTGTAATATTAACAAAGACCCATTTGGGCAATTGTAATGTGAATATTACAAAGCCTTTTACAGTCAGTTTAATCACTTTACTATGTCAGTGGTCCATTTTAAGAAAGAATTTTTAACCACCCACTTAGGAGGAAATCTAGTTTTGTAATTAAGACTGTGGCTTCAATTTGTACTGTGCTGGTTTAAATCTAGGTTACTAGGTTCATTAGCCTCAGTATTCTCATGTACAAAGTGGTACAACAGTAAGACTGTATTGTGTATTGCTGTACTGCAGGTCACCACAGGAGTCCATGTGTGGCTTATCTGTCTCTACTTCTGTGTGTCTTTTTAAAAATCATTTTTAAAGGGCCGGGGATATAGCTCAGTGGTTCTGGAGCCTGTCTTGCAAGCACAAGGGCCCAGGTTCGATCCCCGGTAACCACATAATAATACTGGGTGTGGAGACTCACCCCAGCAGCAACCAGTACCACATACCACAGTGCCGGGCGTGGTGGCTCATGCCTGTAATCCCAGCACTCAGGAGGCAGAGGTAGGAGGATTGCTGTGATGTGAGTTGGAGGCTGAGCTCAGGGCCAGCCTGAACCACAAAATGAGACCCTGCCTCAAAAAAACCTTAAAAAATCATTTTTAAAAATTGTGAAATAGGTACATTTTATATACATATCATGATCACACTCAACATTGACAATTTGTACTACTATATGACATGACTTGATTCTCATTCTTTCCCCTTCCCCTACCTACCCTACAATACCCACCCACTATATACATAAGTTTTGTTTCCATTTTTTATTACCATCACAATTTTTATTTCCCCTCATTACTTACCCCTACCCCATTTCCCTTTGAATAGTTTATACTGTACAATATTTTTAAAATGTTTTAGAACGCATTTATATTTTTAGTTTCTCATATCAGAGAAAATATACAGTATTTACACATCTGTGACCTATTTATTTCACATATGAGTATGTCCTGCAGGTATGTCCCTTTGAGTATGAATGACTCAAATTTGTCATTCTTTATGGCATCGTCATATTCCAGTCTATAGAAAAACCACATCTTCTTTATCCAGTCTCCAGTTGATGGACATTTGGGTTGTTTCAAAGACTTAGCTATCAAAAACTGAGCTGCTATAAACATGGGTGCATATATATTGAATTTTATTTATTCATATATATTGATATGATTTTTTTTAAAATTATCTTTATTGGTACATTAAATATACACATCATGATTGCACTCCATAGTGGGGATTTGTACCAGTATAAGACACAACTTAATTCTCATTTTTTCCCATAGCCCTACCCACCCTACCACCCCCACATATACATAAAATTTGTTTTCTTACTTTTTGTTACAATCTCAACATTTTCCCCCTTCACCCTATTTTACATTGAGCATTTTCTATTTCACAATATATAACATACAATGCTAGGACTCATTTATATCTTTATTTTCTCATACCAGAGAAAAGATGCGATATGTACCTATCTGTGCCCTATTTATTTTAAAATTCTTCTGTGTATATTCCTAGCAGGGGAATTGCAGGGTCAAATGGGACCTCTAATCCTAGTTTTTTGAGGAATCTCCACACTGATCTCCATCGTGACTGTACCAGTCTACGTTCCCACCAATAGTGGAGAAGGGTTTCTTTCTTCCCGAAGCCTCACCAGCATTTGTTGCTGGTTGATTTCAAGACAGAGGCCATTCTTTGTGGAGTGAGATGAAATCTCAGAGTTGTTTTCATCTGCATTTTTCGAATGACCAGTGATGTTGAACATTTCTGCATGTGCTTCTTAGCTGCTTTTACTTCTTATGAAAAATGTCTTCATTTCAGGTGTCTTTTATTGGCACATTCAAGATGTCAGCAGGGGCTGTAGTCTCACCTTCAGACTTGACTGGGCAATGATCTACTCCCAAAATCACATGGTTCTCAGCAACTTCAGTTCATTTTTTTTTCTTTTTAGAGCATAGAAAAGTTTTATTAGTATTGAAAACTTTGGCACAAATTTTTTAAAATAATAAAATTGAGTTTACAGGTACACTGTAAGAATACATTATGATCACATTCCTCACTGGGAATATGTACTTGTACATGATACATCTGAATTCTCATTCTTTTCCATTGCTGAAGTCCTCAAGGCCCCCTGATGTTTGGTCAGAAGCCACTCTCAATTCTTTGCCATGTGGCCTTTCCATAACATAGCTCATGACACAGACCTGGCTTTCTTCAAACAAACAAACAAACAAACAAACAAACAAAGATGCAAACTATAGTGTCTGTAATCTAACTGCAAGAGTGATGTCTGACCATTGTTGCCATCTTGGTTTCATTGAAACCAAGTCACTGTGTCTGGTACACTCAAGAATTAGCGATCACAGGCAGAGGTAAATAGTAGCACCCAGGGGTTATAATATAACCTTTGAATAATCCCTAGATATAATATGTTGTGTGAAACTGTTAGGTGTAAATATTATTATACTCAGATTATTGGAATGCTTAATAAATAGATTTGGTTCTGTCTTTCTAGGAAATGAAAGTCTCAGATTGCATCTATCAGAAATCAGGAGGTACCACAATGGAGGTAAAGTTAAGAAGCTGTGGATTTTCAGAGGAAGGAATGATCACATAGGGTGGTGAGAGACCAGAAAAGGTTTGATTAATGAAACGACTTCTGAGCTGAGGTCCCAGAATATGGGGATGCCTTGGGTGAGGCAAATTTTGGAGAGACAAGAGTAGCTTGGACAAGGAGCCACTGTTGAAGGGAGTAAAGTAGGGCACGGTGCAGGTTGTCTCAGGTCACTGGGTGTTTTCCAGGAAAGCTTGAGTTTTCCAGGTCAATTGGAGCATCCAGCGTTTAGCTGGGAAGCAAGGATGGAAGGATTGACATCTGACTCTCAAGGATATTGGAAGAAAGTCTGATAGAATTGCTCTTGTTTTGGCTGATGATAAGATTAGAAGCAGTTTACCGCAGAAGAAGCCAAACTTCAGGAAGTTTTCTGGCAATTAGATATTAGAATGGATTAGAGCAATGAAATTTTAGAGAAGAGCCCAGGTAGATAATAATTATAACAGGTAAAGAAAACAGAGCTAGAGTAGTGTCGGCGAGGTGGGTAAGGCAGGGAGTGATGTGAGAGACAAACTTCAGTTAACAGTATTCATGTTGCTAATTAAAGCTTAACATTAAGTTTACTGGTTTTGAGGGCAGAAGTAAGGACAAATCCTGGTTCTAATGACTATTCACTGTGTTGATGTGAACAAATTGTTAAAAACTCTTTCAAGCTTCATTTCTTTTTGTTAGTAGAATGAAGAGTTAATGTATGCAAATATATATAACAGCACGGTGACTAACATAGCCCATGTTCCATACATATGTGTTTCCTCATTCTGAACTGGATATTTCTAAATACAACTGCCAGCAGACTTCTAGGTTATTATTCAATAATTTCATTTGTAGCGAGTTGATCTGAACTCATACAGATGGTTCTTGTCTTCTTGATTTACAATGGTTCAACACAGTGATCTTTCCACTTTATACTGGAGTGAAAGCAGTAGAAATTCAGTCAAACCCATATTTTGCACGTTGATCTTCTCTTGGGCTAGTGTAACACAATACCCTCTTGAGATTCTGAGAAAGAACAGCCAGCCCTATTTCCAGTCAGTCAAACCGTCATAAGAGTAGACAACCAATACTCTACAGCATAATCTGTTTCTAAGCTCTGGTGCTTGGTAGGTTAGTTGTAGTTAATGCACTTAGACTGGTGATTGTTTCAACCTATGATTGGTTTATTCCCTTATAAGCTGAGGAGCATCCACATAAATAAAATAACTTCCCTTTGTTAATTTATGCCCTGCTCTGCTGAGGTTGAACATGCATCATCTCGTGTAGCCCTGCCATCAACCATATGAAATAGGAAATAGGTGTTTTGATCATCTTCGTTTTACTATTTAGAAAATGAAAGCTTCGATGAATTAACTTCCCTAAAGTCCAACAGCTGGAAAGTGTCAGAATCCATGTTTAAACTGATTCCCAAAGCTTCCTCTTAATTGATGAACTGCCTTTCTAAACTCCGTGGACGTGTAAATATTTCCCTCTTTACGTGTACCTCACCTGGCGTGCCATTTGTGTGTCAAGAGTTGCTAAATCAGTGTGGGCTTGCTGATGAAGCCCCGTCACTCAGACGCAGGTTGACACGATGCCGCTGCCGTGTTTTTAGCTTCTGCCTTGCCTGGCACTTCTCTTCCTGAGTGATAAATGTGGTTTTACTCCTAACTATTTTGGCACTGCTCAAGTGCTTCAGAAATGTTCCCTTCCTGACTTCAAGAGGTGATTTACCAAAATGTCAGTCAGAATTAATTTGAATGATAGTCACTGCAGTTCCCCGAGGCCTGCAGTTACTGGCATGTTGTTTTGGATGTCATATTTTGATGGGAGATAACATTTTAAGTGGGATGGGAAGGGCACGATTTTGGATGAGTCAAGCAGTAAGTCACCAGGGACTATATTCAGAACTGTAATACTTTTCTGCTTGTACATGAGTTGTCTAATCACAGCGATTCCAGGCATTTAAAAATTCCAGCACCCTCATTCTTATTTCATCGTGCAAAAATTCTTCTCCTGAAATTACAAAGTGCTATAATTTTTATAAAGTTATTTAAAATTTAGTTTCCTTCGATAACTTTCAAAGTGTTCCAAAAACTAATGGGATGATTAAGGCTGTAGAAGACTAACATCAGGATTTAGACCTAGGGACCACAATGCCAGACCCTATGGCAGTTATCATGACACAGACAATTATCACGACACATGACACAGGCAATGCTTTGCTTATTCCATTAACTTGGCACATCACAAGTTCAACCTTTCTGTTCCTTCCTGTTTCCTTCTTGTTCTTCCTTCTTTTATTTCTTCCTTTCTTTTTCTCTTTTCTTTCTTCTTTATTTTTTGGTGGAAGGAAATTAGTTCTTGCTATGAAAGTAGGATACCAATGGTTGTTTTCTTCTGAGTTGGAGTTTCTTCTTCATTAAAATTAGAATATTAGGTTCTTTGGATGTTAGTAATTATCCAGTTTATACTTGTCCTTCAAGTACAAGAAAATTAAAATTAGAGAGGTAACTTACTCAAGGCCACCTAAGTATTTAGTAATAGACCTAGAAGTGGAAATCTGTACTCGATACCTACCTGTAATTCAAATTAAACAAACATAGCAGTTATTTAATTCTCCAAAGTTGTCTTCTCTAGATTTTCTCTCACCATGTACTAAATTAAAACCAAATTAGATGAAAGAACTAAATGTTAAAACAGAAACACTGAATTTGCTGGAAGAGAAAATATGTAGGTGAACCTCTTGAAGTCATAGGCATTGAAAAGGACCTTCTGAACAGAACCCCAGTTCCACAGAAAACTGTACTGAGAACAAATAAATGGGACAGTATCAAATTAAAATTTCTGCACAGTAAAAGAAACAGCTAACAGAGTGAAAAACAACCTGCAGAATGGGAAAAAAAATTTGCCAGCTTTTCCTCAGAAAACTAATATCCAAAGGATATAAAGAATGAAAAATAAAAGACCTACTTAAAAAATGGGCAAGTGAAATGAATAGACACTTACTAGAAGAAGAAATACAAATGACCAATAAATATGTGAAGAAATGTTCAGTATCAATGGCCATTAGAAAAAAACCCAAATATAAACAACACTGAGATTTCATCTTACCTCAGAAAGAATGACCAATAGGAAATTGTAATAAGAATGGTAATAATAAATGCTTCCAGAGCTACATGTGTGGGGGAGAAGAATCATTTTATACCACTGATAGGACTTTGAAGTATCACAGCTATTACGGAAATCATTATGGAGATTCCTCAAAGAAAAACATTCAAGCTGGAAAATTCCTTAGACCCAGCCATTCTTCTTCTAGGTCTCCCTTTGAAAGAAGTAAAGATGTCATATTACAATGACACATGCATCTTCAGGGTTATTGCAGCACAAACTGTAATAGCTAGCTCTTAGAAGCATTCTCTAGGGCAATCAAGAGATGAACTGGTAAAGAAAATGTAAACACGATGGAATACTCCTCCATCAAGAAGAATAAACTTGAGTCATTTGTAGAAAAATGGGTGCATCTTGAGATCTTTATGTTAAATAAAATAAGACACACAACCTTAAATATCACAGTTTCTCTTATATAAGAAACCCAAATTATGAATAAAGAGGAAAATGAAGGTCATAATATGAAGTAGGGAGGCAGAGATCTTTCTTACATGGGTGAAGGATCAATAGATGTAGAGGTGTAGAATGGATGGAAAGGGGTAAGAAAACAAATGAGGATGTGTTATATATAAATACCAACTCCACAGAAGGCTTGTAGACATGTGCTGCAAATATGTATCAATAAAATATGTGGAAGAGATGAAGTTAACCAAAATTCTGAAAACTGTAGTAGTTTATTAAATGAACATTCCTTAAAACATCATGTCCTGAATTATTGCTAATTGATAAACAATTTCATTTTTATTTTAACACATTGATTAAAATAGATGACTCCATTAAACCAAAAGATTTTCCTATAGTATTTTTTAAATAGAGAGATTGGATAATGCCCATATTGGACAGTATGTATTATTATCTGTATATTCCTGATACAGGTAAGTATTATACAGACTAAGACAAACATATATTCTGATTTTTAACTCTCTGTAGTAGGTTGGGTTAATGAAATGATATAAGGTAAGTTGAAATAATAGTACGAAGACACGGATAACAACGTGTGTACCATGGAGAGGAGTTGACAAAAAAGAGACTGATTGGTTGTTTTGATCAGTTTTCAGACTTTTGAAATTTAAAGACTGAGGAAATTTCTCAAATTTTGAAAATCAGCTGTAATGAAACTGCTTATGGGAAATTTTGAAAGTGGCCAAATTTTAGAAAGAAACTTTCATATAACATTACCATTTTAATTTAAGAAGAAAGATAATATTTTAAAAGTGTAAGAACATACTTTCAGAGTAGAAGACTGGCTTTTCCAACAAAACCTGGATTGAGCTGGTAGACTTATCCCCGGGAAGAGTTACGTGTTTGCAGCTTGTGTTTCTTACATTGCTACACACAGTACACACTCTGTAATAGCTGTGGTTCACAGCTGGGATTTAGACTCATTAGTTTT
>PVIR01027234.1:0-23105 GCA_004026965.1 Petromus typicus
AAAAAAAAAAAAAAAGAGCCAGGTGGGGCTGGGCCGGAATCCGAGTGCTCTCTTATTTTCGTGGAGCCTCACTTTCCTGAGCAGGAAATCCAGAGTTAAACAAAGGGCCCACAGCTCCATGATGTGGGAACTGTAAAGCCCTCATCTTTGTCCTTCAGGACACTGCCGCTGCTGCTTCCCCAACTGTCCACACAAGGGCTTTCATGAGACAGGAAGTTTGAGGAACAACGTGGTCTGTCTCAGTGGAGTCCAGGGACACGGAAAACACGAGTGCCCCTAACAAGTGGGAGAAGTGAGCGCCTGACAGCATGTGCTCTGGTCGGTGATGCCCACAGACTTCTGGGCATCTTTCCCTCTGCGCTGCATCCTGGGGTGACAGGGAGGCTGGGTCACCTCGCTATTAAAGGCTCCCCACTCTCTGCCCAGAGAAGTGGGTGAGCAGGTGGCGATCCTTCCAAGAACCGTGCATCCTCCGACACACGTGTGGGGCCTTCTGAGGAAAGACCAGGTGCTCCCTGAAGTTGCGGGCTCTGAACACCTCTGTTCCCCCAGGACCCCGAGTCCTCTCCACCCGCCCTGCTCAGGCCACAGGACACCCCCTGGGTGCCCCAGAGACCCCTCTCACTGAAGCCTCTGCAGCTACAGGGCGATCTCACCACTGTCTAGGGCCCCACCCCTACCCCTCTCCTGCCTCTGGTTCTTGCTGCCCTTACCCTCTGAGATGCCTGTACTGGCCTTTTTTGTGAGCACGGAGGTCCCCCACCAGAGCTGGACAGAGCTCCATGGCCCTAGCAGTTATCCAGTAGCATCATCAGTACTGCCCATGCCCAAGCCCACTGCCCTGACATCTGTGTGGAAGCCCCAGCTCAGCCCTGAGACACAGTGCTTCCTGCAAGCTCCGTGAGTGCCGCAAGGTGAATGCTCTGCCCGTTTTGTGCTGATCACGCCAACCCTGTCCTGCCCCAGCGCAGGCAGGGTACTGAGCAGAGTCACTGTCACTCAGGAAATCCCCACTCAGACATGAGCAAAAATCCCAGAGAACCTTTATCGACTGAGTGCGGTGCCTGCATTCTCTAAGGACTGTCATCTTTGGACACAGAACCCAGGACCCCGAGTTGCAGTGCCTCTGTTGCAGTGCCTGCCCCGCCAGTAAGAACTGTGACAGTCTACACAGCTGGCTTTCAGGGGGCTTGCACTAGGGACTGGCCCCCTGTTTGGGACTTCACAGCTACCAGGAACACCCAGGGCCTCAGCCTTGGCAGATCACAGGGATATGGAGGGGCCCAAGGAGATAAGCTTTTACACAGTGCGCAAGGCCTCCTGACTGACTCTTCCTATCTGACCACCTTACACCCTGGCCTGTTCCTCAAAAGCATCATTTTGGTGGTGTTTGTCCTGGAGGACTTGACACATTCACGCCCCATCCTCAGTATCTCTCCCTCCCTCCGTGGCAGACCCTCAGCCAGCCATCCTCCCTGGCCTCTGTCTGTGGTCCCCGCTCTGCTCAGCTCAGCCACTCTGCCTTGCACATCTCTGTCCCCCAGAAGCACTTCACTCTTCTGCCGGGCTTTGAGGCTGCCAGGACCTGGTCCTCCAGATCTTTCCTCCTAGCCTGCACAGCCCCTCCCCCCACCAATGATGGACCCCCCCACCTAGTGCCCCTGCACAAGCAGCTCCTTCTTGCAGTAACCCAAGCTTCCTTCAGGGCTCCCGGGAAGCCACATGGAGCGCCTCATTCCCTGAGCACAGGGTCAGCCATTTCCCTACCTCCCCAGCTCCTGCCTCTGCCCTTCACCTGAGGTAGGTGCAATGGCTGTGACAACGTCAGTGGCTGAGGCGCCAGCATTGAGATTGTGGGAGCAAAACATGCTTTCTTTGTATCTATCCTCCTGCCTACACAAGACAAGCAGTTGCACAAGGTTCACTAAGTGCCAGACGTGAACAGTGCCACACTAACATTTGGCATGCAAAAACAAAAGCATGATTTACCTTCAGAACATCTTGCTTGCATTTCTCTATTTTGTCTTGCAGTTTCTTGAGCTGTTCTGGGTTGAGTGATGGATCTGACTTGCTGTTGGCTTCACGGGAGATGGCCAACTTCTCCTCTTTGCAGGCTGCATGGTAGGCTTTTTTCGCTGCTTCTACCTACAGGTAGAGCAAGTCGCGAATGTCCCAGTGCAGACCAGAGGGCACAATGACTACAGTATGCATGCTGCCAAGATGTCCCTCCCTCCCTCACTCCGCATCATACACGCACACAGCCACCTCCAACATGGAGATGATGCATCTTTCTTCTAGGCATCTTTGGCAGGGGCCCTGCTTCCCTGGGATACTGGATAATGGGATACTCCCCGCGATCTCCCTAATACATGATATTCCTCCTCATAGTTTCCCCAGGCACCTCTGAGGGACCCAAGGAAATTTCACACTTAGAGTCTGAAAATTGCAGGGACTGAAACTGCAGAGACTTTCTCCACCCATGTTAAAAGATGGATGTGCCTCTTTTTTGTTTTAGGAGTTGGAAACTGAGCTCCATGGTGGGCAGGGGCAAGACTCAGCCATGTGCTGTACCCAGGACCCCTGTGTCCCAGGTGAGCTGTGCATCCCAGCCGTGTTTCAGCATGTCCTGGGACTGGGCAGCCTTTGTGCATAGCTGAGATAGTAACAGGTTGAGTGTGCATGGCAAGCATCGCCCAGGGACTCCTGATCTCTAGGGAAGGGACAGACTGCACGGACTTCCTCACTGCAACTAGAAGTGACAAGGACTTGCTCTGCAGGGATTTAGCAAGACCTTTCCTGCTACAGGGCTCCAGGCCTTGGAGACAAAGAGAGGATCAAAGGATCTGAACTCATGAGGCTTCCATCGATTGGAGGGAGTCAATGCAGGGGACAATTCAATGTTTTTAGGAGGTACTAAATGGAAGTACATTCTTATAATTCTAGCACCTGGGGGGCAAAGGCAAGAGGATCACTGAGAGGTCAAGGCCAACCTAGGCTACATAGTGAGTTCAAGGTCAGCCTGAACTACAAAGCAAGACCCTGTCTCAAAAACAAAACCAAAAGCAAAACCCAAGTAGTATGCAAGCAAATATAGAAGGGAAGAGAGAAAACACCACAGGTCTGAGGTCCGGATTTTATGTGGGACGGGTGGAGAAAGCCAGTGGAGAAGACATGGGCCCAGAATGAGGGGGAAGTGTGCGCCAGGACAAAGGGCACCGGGAAGCTGACGAGGACAAACTCATGGGAGCAAGTGGCAGCCTGTGCTGGGGAGGCAGGGTGGGCTGGGGATTTAGCTCAAGTGGTCCTGTGCCTACTTTGAAAGCAGAAGGGCCTGAGTTTAATCCCTGGTACCGTAATGTGAACCACAGCCACAGACTGCTCTGTAGGCAGAGAGAAACACAAGTGGGAAGCAACGGCCTCTTGCGGTGGGGAGTGTTTCATGACCTCTTGGTCCTGGGTAAGGTGGGAGACAGGAGAGGTGGCAAAATGCAAGATGTAAAGAGGAGCCTGAATGCTGAATAGCCCGAGGCTGGAGGCAACTTCTGGATGATTCTGAGGATGGCAGAGCAGCTCCAGGATAAGCTGGGTGGGGTGTGGCATGAAGAGTGAGCAGTAGAGCGGGGGCAGGTGAGTGCAGTACGCAAGCTGGTGGCTGGGATGGCAAGAGGATGGGCTCCAGCTCTCAATGGTTCCAGCACCTGCCTGACAAGTGCAAGGTCTCAAGTTTGATCCCAGTACAAAAAAAAAAAAAAAAAAGACAGGGCCCAGACCAAAGACTTCGCCTTCAATTTTTAGAAAAAGGAAAAGCAACACTATTGGCAAACTAAGGAGAAAAGCCATGCAAAAGAAAGAACAAAATTTAAATTAATACTTGTTACTGGTCCGAAGGGACTGGCACGTCTCTGTAGCAGACAGGTTCCCAGGTTGGGGAAGCCCTGCTTGTGAGTTCTGCGCTCTCCACCAGTGAGCAGTGTAACTGTGTCCCATGTGTTAGATGGGCCAGCGAGGGTTAAATTTAAAGTGCCTGTCCTGGACCCAGGCAAATGTCAGGCACGGGTTTCTGGCCTGAGGAGTGGCTGTTCCTCTGCTGAGTGTGGCTCCTGGGATATGGTCGCCACAGGTGGTCCTAGGGAGCACTGCCGGAGGGAGTGCTCGCTAAGGTGGCTGGAAGCAGCCCAGGGAGGGAGGTACCTCTTTCAGCTTCTTGGCCCAGGGCTTCTGGGCTTTGCGGAAGCTGTCTTCAGCTTCTTTGGTCTCCTTGAAGCCTCCCATCATCTGCTTGTGAAAGGCTTCCTTCTGCCAGTTCTTAATCTTCTCAAAGTCCTCATTCATGAGCGAGGCCTTCACGTCAAGGTGCAGCTCGCTGACCCTCTCCGCCTCAGACATGAAGGACACCCAGGCCTTCTCCACGGTCCCATACTGTGGCCCTGACACAGGAGAGGAACTTGGTTACTCACAGCGAGCAAAGGCACCGATTTCCATCGACCTCCCAGTCGTTCACATGGAACAACCCGATCCACACAGTTCCTGCACTGAAAGCTCTGAGCTCTTACACACTGAAGTCTCTGCATCTTGGGGCCTTTGTGTTTACAGTGGCCAGGAAATGGGTGCCTGCTGAAGTGCCAGGCTGCTCCGAACCCACACCCACACCCTCAGCTCTGCGCTCACCAGGCTCTGGCCAGCCCAGGGCTGTGACGCCCAGCTGGGCCCCTGTACCTACTCCTGCAGGGCCCATGGCAGCCCTAAGATCACCTGCAGGATGCGGGAAGTGTGGTGCCTGCTGAGAAAGGAGAGGGGACTTGAATGTACAGGGTCCCACGTGGAAGTCCCCAGGGAGGACAGTGGGTTCGGTCACTTCACTCCCTTCTCGCTTTCCCACGCCACACGCACAAGGCTTAGGAAAGAAACTCCTAATCTGGGCTGTCCCTTAAGAGGGTAGGATGGTGTGTGTGTATGTTTGTGTGTTCCCTGTGAGTGGCAGCCGCTGAGTGACGACAGACAGGGGTAGGGCATGGGACACCAGGCTCTAGGGCTTTGAGACAGAAACGTGTCCTTCTGAGCCCCAAAGGCCTTAGGATTAAGAAGTGAGCACACTCTGTGGCTGCCTTGGGCAGCACCGGTGTGGACACATCCCCAAGGTGCACACAGCACAGGTGACGGCTGGAGCTGAGAGTGGACTCGGCAGGAGGAGCTGAGACGATGACAACTGCTATCAGCTAGGGGACATGGCCTGTCTCTGCTGCTCTTTCCCAGGCAGCTCCCCAGTGGGGCCACCATGCTGCCGCACGGCTGTTCTCGGGCCCCTCACGAAGGCCACTTCAGCACTTGGGGAAAGGAACCCAGGTGGCCCCTCCAAGGTCAGCAGCTGGGGTGGAAGAGTCAGCCTTGAACACTCACGGAGCTCCAGGAAATCTCTTCATTACCCCGCTCCCCGAGGCCAGCTCATGTGACAGGCTTCCGTGTCCTCCGAGCCTCTCCGGGAGAGGGAGGGGCAAGCCCACGGCGGAACACCTGCACTCACGCCCACTGAGACGAATGCCAGGAAGGTGGCCACTGTCACTGCCCAGAGCCACTGACTTGCTAGACAGCCAGGCTGACAGGTAAATGAGTCTTTCCACCTCCAGGAATTTCGCCACGTATCAGCCCCCAACAGCAGTTATTTTGCTGTTCCAGATTCGGCCCGAATGCCCAAATGTGTGCTACAGGCAGCAAGGGCCAGAACTGGAGACACGAGAGCTATGCAAAGTTCACATGGCCTGAGCTTATTGGCCAATGGGTACCCTGTGGCCCGTGCTGAGCTGTCACAGCCACTCCCACCTGCATCTGACAAGAGAGGGCCTGACCCAGGGAGCTCAACAAGGAAGGAGCTGGTGCCTGTGCCAGGCTGTCCCTACCCTTCTCCACGAGCTGCCTCCAGCGCCGGGCCCATTCAGTGAGCTGCTGCGCGTACGCCTTCTCAATGCGCGCACGCTCGTGGAGGCAGTTCATGAGGTCGCTGCACAGGCGGTGGCCATCATCGATCCTCTTTACGGTTCGCTTGTAGTTCCCGACCTAGGAGACACAGTGAGGCTGAGGCAGACGCAAGAGTGGAAAGGATGCAGCCGGCTTCTTCCTTCCAGGCCCCCTCGCTCACCTCAGGTACTCATATGGCTTCTGCTTTTATTAACAACAGAAACACGAGCCAGAGGACGGGCGCCTCTCACTGCACACAGGAGCCCAGGCTGGGAGGATGGCAGAGCTGCAGAGCGCAGGGCTCAGGGTGCCAGGATGGACTCACGCACACAGGGCAGCCAACAATGGCTTTCCAGAGTTGATGGCATCCAAGAAAGAGGAACTAATACTCATGCTTTGCCAAGGGCAAGGCGAGTTTTCTCTTCTTTCTTTCCACATCTGAAAGCAGAGTGGCTAACCCAAATTAGGGATCGCGGGAGAATAACTGAGAGATGCCAGGACAAGTGGGGTGAGCATCGAAATGCCCGCTGTGCTGCATCCTGTGCGCTGCTGCTAGCTGCTGGAAAGCGACAAGGCAGCTGTCACCGAGCACCGCAGGGAACAGGGCAGAAAAAGGATCTTTCAGCCCATTATCCTTTTTCTTCCACTCTCTCCAAAAATCACAGCCATCTTCTCATCTGTGCTGCTCCTGCCGCCTCTCCCTGTCTCACCCTGCGCTCTCTGTCTGCCTGCAGTCTGGAGGCTCCCAGAGGTCAGGCGAACAGGCGCTTGCTCTGTACACACAGCTGCTGCACCTCCTCGCTGCAGTGCAGCCCCAGACACTCAAGTCCCTGTCCAGAGCTGAGTGAGCCTGGTGAGGAGGGAGGAGGGCGAGAGTCTGTCGGGAGGGTGACAGGAGTGACACCTTGCAAAGGGACACACTTGTGAGCTCCTTATATACACAGCACGGGCAGAGAACACAGCTGTGGCCCTGAAAGGAAGAGTTAGTGTCCTTGAGCCCGGAGCGGAACTGGTTGGGATGATGACCCCCCTCCTACACGATTCTGAGTCTTGCAATTGGCAAAGACTCCCAGAGGGCCGTGAGCCTGGACGACCTTTCCCAGAGGGTACAACAGCTTAAGGGTGAGGCAGCTTTTGGCCTCTCCTCTCTCCAGCCCCTAGAGCCCAGGTGTGGCCGGACAGCACATCCTCAGCAGGCTGAAAGTGCCTTGTTCCTTGGCACAGGGGGCTGATGTTGAGCTGTGGCTTTGCTGTGCAGACACACACACACACACACACACACACACGTGCACGCACGTGCAGCACTTTCCCACCAACTGCCAGTGACACAGGTGCTCGAGGTCGCTCAGCTGGTGGCAGGAGCAGCAAGGTAATCACGGCCCTTGTTCAGCCTTGATGGTCCCTGACACTATGAACCAGAGGGGCTGTCTGCCTTCCTGGTCCCCACAGATCATCAGATCGCTGAGCACCACAGAAATAGGAACCTTGGCTCCCCAGAAACCTCCCTGCTTCTCTGACTGCACCATCAGCACACCCAGGAGCCATGGTTCTCATTTTGATACAACTGCTGCAACCTGCAGGCTGCCCTGAGTACTAGAGCAGATCCTGCACACTCCCGGCTATGCGAGTCACCAGGACTGGCAGTCAGCTTGCCCTCCCTGTAAGGAAGCTCTGGAGGTGTCAGTGCAAAGGGGAAATGGTTACTCTGACTCACAGTCTCGTAAGTTTCCTCTGCGTCCCACTGCTCCTGGCCCATAGCGAGGCAGAGAGTGTGAAGGCACAGCCCTTACCCTGTGGCAGCCTGGAAACACGGTGACAGCCAGAGAGAAGGGGCCAGGGACAAGGTGTAGCCCCAGGGACACATCCCCATGACCCACCTCCTCTGTGAGACTCACCTTCTAAGGTTCCAACACCCCCAAAGATGCCATCAAGTATGGATCCATCCATGTCTAAACCCAGATGGAGTCAAGGCCCCATGTGACCCAATCACAGCCAAAAGCACTGATTCAAACCCTCCAGGCTTCAAAACATGAGCCTTTGTGGGAACACTTCCTCCTCGAGCCCTAACCACCATCCCACAGAAATGCTCCCTGTGCTCCAGGGCAGGCAGTGATGCAATTTACAAGACATGACCCGGAAATGCTGTACCAGAAACAAGATGGTAAGAGATGGTGTGAACAAGAAGTAGCGGAGCTGAGACGGGACCTGCTCTGCTGTCCACAGTACCTGCCTCTGCTGCTTTGCCACACACAGGCTCCCCTGGCTGCAGGTGTCCTTGCTGGGCCACTGAAGGGCAAGGCCTGAATCCCCGGCGCCATCAGGCACTCGTAACGGATTCCTCACTGTGACGCTGGACAGGCACAGCCTTCTGGGGGCCACGCGCACCCTTCCAAACACTGCGCCCATTGTCTCGGCTTCACTCAAGTTCTCCAAAGCGCTCGGTCCTCCGGGCCTCACAGGACTGGGAGCTGTGAGGCCAGAGGCCCCACACCAGACTTCATCATAATAGACTCTCACAATGGAGCCGCATCAAAGTAGCTCACTGCTTTGCCAGGCAGCTGCTCACAAGCCCACCATGACACCCACACAATCAATTGCAACCCGCACCCGTGGGTAACAGCACAGTCACCGAACCTGTCACTCTGTGAAGAAGCAAGCAGAGCTGCCATCACCCATGACTTGCAGTAAGAGACAGGCCTGTGTGCTGTGTCCCCGGGCCAAGGCCAGTTGGGCTCAGAGGGCACAGCAATTCCTGGCCCTGCTCCTGTTCTCTGCGTGTGAAAACCCAGGTTCATCTAGGAACTCCCAACCTGTGTGCTATGGTGACAATCCTGATTTTAGCCCTTTCACCTGTGGCCCCAAAGGGTCAACCGTATCTGCCCTCTGCAGCCTGCTGACAATAGCTCAGGGAGCTCAGGGTGAGCCAACCGACCTCAGCCGACAGAAGGAAGCTCCTGCAGTCCCCTGGTAGGTCTGCAAAGCACGGGCACTTGTTTTACTCAAAGACAACAAAGAAGCTCCCGCACCTTTTTCCTATTTTCTGTTCATATCCTGTGCTTTTACAGTTAACTCCTTTTTTTTTTTTGGCAGTACTATGGACTGAACTTATGACCTCGTGCTGTTCAGGCAGGTGGCAGTGCCACTGAACAAAATCCCTGGACCTATTTCACTTTTTAGCCTCAGAACCAAACTTAATTAAGGCCTTCCATCAATGAATCTGTACAGATTAGGTTATCCTAACTGTTCATTTTTGCTCTGTTTTCTGAGGCAGAATCTCACGCTATCGCCCAGGCTTCACTCCTCTTGCCTCAGCTTGAGGGTCCTAGGCCTGCGCTGCTGCGTTGTCCCGCACCTTCTCTGTCAGCTTGGAAGACCAGAACGGAAGAGGAGCCGTTGGGACTCCTCAACTACAGTGCTGCAGGAGGCAAGGAGCTGGATGAGAGAGCTCTGGAGATGATGTTCATACCATGGCCACGCCTGGCCCTTTCTCCCGGGCCCGCTCACTGCGACAGCCTCTCCTCAGGGAAGAGCAAAGAGCCAGCCCTGCTCCCGAGTGTGGCCCTGCTGAGTCTTCGCCGTGCGTTTCTCTCTCCCTTCTGTGGTGAGGTGGGCTTGGAGCTGCACATGGGAGAGTGAAATGCACTGGGCGTGAGGGCTGATGCCAAAGGCCAGGCCTTGTTTCCCCACTCCGGAGAGCTCTCAGTCACCACGTGGCAAAGTGGACCACTTGTGGCCATTTCTCCTTCCTGTCTTGTGGGCGTGGGGAGGTTTAGGTGACCCCTGGAGCCCTGCGTGGTTCAGGGACCTGTAACTGAACTGTCTGTCACTGCTGTCTGCTGGCTGGGTCCAAGGAGGTGCTCCTCTCTCCCAGCTGTGACAGGGTGCTGAGGGTTGTATGAGGCAGGGACCATGGTGGTCAACCTGTCACTACCTTCACAGACTCATGAGCAAGTACAGAACATAATTACAGGTGGTGACAGATCTGGAAAGGAATACTGTCCGCCAGTCAGGGCTGACAGAAGGAGCAGTGTCTGAGTGGAGTGAACTCCACTGCCCCTGCAGGAAGGCTGAGGCAGAAAGTCACAACAGGTACCATGCACTCTCCGCACAAAGCTATCTCTGTGACAACTTGCATCCTGTCACTGGTCACCTGCCAAGATATACTAAAACATCAGGGCTTGGGCCAGGGATTTAGCTCAGTGGTTCAGGCACCTGCTTTGCAAGCACAAGGGCCTGGGATTCGATCCCTAGTAACCATACACAACAATGCCAGGCGTGATGACTCATGCCTACCAGCAATCAGTACCACATGCCATGATGCGAGGCGTGGTGGCTCACGCCTGTAATTCCAGCATTCGGGGAGGCAGAGATAGGAGGATTGCTGAGTTCAAGGCTGAGTTCAGGACCAGCCTGAACTACAGAGTGAGACCCTGTCTCAAAAAAAAAAAAAAATACAGCAGGACTAGGGTAGGGGGAAGAGTAGTGCCTTTGTTTTCATTCTCACACCAGCCACAGTTAAGGCCCCATGATAGGAAACCCCATTCCCCAGAGCAGAGGGGACTGAGCAGGTGCTGCAAGTCAGAGCCATAAGCCACGGCATTGCTTGTAGCCCTTTATTTATTGAGTTCTTCACCCAAGGAGTCTCGTGTGCTCTCCCCACTGAGCGAAGCTCGATACATAATCATGTATGCCACCGAGGGCAGGCAAGCCACTGCCCACGCTCCCTTCACATTACTGAAGGTCACACAGGCACAGAGCAGCAGGAGGGCCCCACACCAACGTACGGCATGTTACTGAGTCACTCAGCATGCCAGGCACTGTGACAAGCCCTTGGGTGGCAGGTGCTCACGTGGAAAAGGCTGCCAGGTTTGCTGTTGTAGGCGTGATGCGAGGAGCAAGGGGGTGTGCTGCTCGCCAAGGGGCATGCTGGCATTAATGCCCACCCACTTGTGCTTCACACCACGCCCTTCACTCTGCTGCCTCCTACCTCATCACTGCACACTGGCTCTGTGAGGCCCCCCACCCACCACCAGCACAGCTCTGAGGACCACGCCCACAGCCAGAACTGTGGCAGGCACCAGATGAGGCTTTGTGGAGCCCATGAACACAGGGTAGGCATCTTCTAAAGTGTCTCCCATAGAACTGGTCTAGAGTGACAGGACTACCATACGCAGGGCACACAGATGACTTCCAGGTGTGCTGAGGAGTGTGGGTACACTCTCCTGACCTGTGGCCTCAGCAGGACTCATGCTCAGAAGGCGCCAATCTGTCTTACATAGCTCAGACAGTCTGTTCTGAGGGGACAGTAAGCACAAGACTCATCTGACAACTCTCCTAGGAGAACAGCCCTGGACATCAAACTGCAAGATGCTCTGCTTCTTGATCTCCCAAATATTCTCCTCCTCAAGGGCTCTCGGGACCCATAGAGTGGTGCAGACAGGCCAGGCCCACCTGGCTCATTTGGGACCCTGTGCTCCACAGTCTTATGCCACCTTCCTAACAAATGGGGCAGAAGTACAGCCCGGGGTGGGGGCTTCTGACGAGGCCAATTGAGCCCCATGTCAGAACTGAGCAGAACCTGCCCCTCAGACTGGCTTCTGTGGACCCGCAGGAGATGAGGGCAGCCGCCACCAGCGCTGTGAGGACAGACTGGCCACTGTGTGATCAGAGCAACCAGGTTTGGGGGGGCCAGCTTGCCAGGAAGTGCTGGTGACACTTGATCTCAGGGCCTGTAGTCTGGGCTCTCTGCATGCAAGCCCCACAGCAAGGGAAGATCACAGGTAGGGCAGGGCCGCCCACTCCTGGGAAGAACAGAGTCTCACCTGGCACCACAGGGCCAACCCAACCCCATCGGCTGAGGAACAACTATCTGGAAAGTAGCCTCCAGGAGGCCTAGCCCCCTATCCCACAGGACCTCCAATCTCACTTGGTAACAGCCCTTATGCCACACAGACAGGTCAGGTCCTCAGCCCCTGCAAGACATGCGCACTTGTCTCCAGGCCTTCCAACTGGGATCCTTTCACTTTGGCCCATCAAGGCTCCTGGCCTGGCCCCTCCTATCCACAGGCTTCTTCTATGACTCCAGCCAGTGGTGCTTCCTCCACGAAATGCTGTGGCACAGAGAGCAGAGAGCAGAGCTGACCTCCCACCCCACAGGGGCCCACACCCTTCCCTCCTCCTCCCAGCTCTGCAAACAGCACCTTCACCACAGGAGTGAGAGCCACACTCCTTCCCTTTTCTCCAGCTGCTAGGCTCTATATTTAGATGCCCTCCAATCCTCATGTGCTCAGAGCTGGGGTTTGAAAGTCAGCTGGACTAAGGCGCAGGCTAACTGGTTTGTAGTCTGAAGCAAGATCTGGCTGGAAAAGGCAAGTCCTGTGGGCGTGGCCCAGGAGAGTCCGTCTCCTTTCTGGCTCCTCACTCCTCTGGCTCAGCTTCCTGCCTCCTGCCCTGAGCAGCCCTTCTCTATCTACCATGCCCACCTGCCATGCCATCCTGCCTGGGAGCCCGGGGACTATGGACTGAAACCACCACAAACTATAAGCCAAATAAATCTTTCATTCAAGTTGTAGGTGTTGGGTATTTTCTCTCCCAACAAGAAAACTAAGACAATGCCTTTTCCTAAATCCCTAACCCCAAACAGGACTGGCAATACAGGAAGTGCCTACTCTAAATACCCACTTCACACCTTTGCTCAGCACGTGTCCAGGTCAGTATTTATTTGTTCATCTGTAAGCATCTGAGTGTCAACCGAGTAGTGAAAGCCCGCTTCCTGCTAAGGAGGAGCCACTTACTCCACGTGCCCCAGGAAAGCCAGCAGCACCCTGAGTGATGACCCGCCCAGTGTGACAGTTAACTGCAAACTTGAGCAAGAAATGCCCAACTAAATTCAACCAGCAGAGTTCTGAGTGTGGCTGTGGGGATTTACTGAAGAGATAAGGCCACTTTGGGGCGCCTTGTCACCTGCATGGTATAAAGAGGAAACAAGGGAGGATCGCTTCTATTGTTGGAAGAGCTCCAGTCTTCACCTTCACCTCAGACATCCTCTTTGGCCTTCTGGTGCAGGCCCTTCAGTCATCAGCACAAACCTTCCTGAGGACCCTCTGGCCTCCTAATACGGATTCCCACGGGACATTACAGCATGCTCCAGGCTTTCAACTGGGCCCTTCGGATAGTCCAAGCACACATAGCCCTTTCGCACTATCCCTCATCTGACTCGGGGCAGCTGCTGTAAGCCAATTTTGTCAATTCTTACGTACTTGTAAATCTCGTATTAAATCTGTTTCTCTAGTAAGCACTGACACTCCCAGTGTTTGCCTTTTTCCTCCAGATGTCACAGTCAAAGGCCCCTGAAGCAGGGCCATGTTCCTTCCATACTTGCACACAACTATAGGGTTTTGGAACCCACAGTTCCCTTTGGCAGGAAGGAATGAAGTTAAGTACAAATGACTTTTCCAGCTCAAGACCACGGGGCTTTCCTGAGGACAGTGGCCTGCTGTGGAGAAAGGAGCCAGCTGGAAGCCTGGAGACATGCATCTGGCGGCGCGTACCTAAGTCACATACAGCCCAGCAGGGCCAGGCCCCAGCTGCTTCTCCAGTTGATGGACACTTGTCCCAGCGTATGACAGAAGCTACAGAGTCACTTCAGGGTCAGCACCACAGCTGAGCAGAGCTGTCTCAGCATTCATTCATCCTTCAGGAAACAGACATTCTCATCTAGTGACACTGTCACAGCTAACAATGTGACCGGGAGGGGGGGTAAAGGGCCTAACTCAGTGACGGCCAACCTTGTACAGCTTTCAATGACAACAAACAGCCCAGTGCAGCATGTGCGCCATACGTTCGCCACCACTGACCCAAGTCAATAACTCGACTCGTTGAGAGCCACAAGACTGAATATATGTTGAC
Source organism: Petromus typicus (assembly GCA_004026965.1). Classification (NCBI taxonomy): domain Eukaryota; kingdom Metazoa; phylum Chordata; class Mammalia; order Rodentia; family Petromuridae; genus Petromus; species Petromus typicus. The sequence continues at coordinate 13,861 of PVIR01027234.1, forward strand.
AGTATGTTCTGCCTTTCTCTACCTTTTTTTCATTCCTCCTCCTCCTCCTCTTCTTTTTTTAACAAGTGACTGAATTTTTCTGGCACGTTCTGGCACCAAGTGAGTAACTGAAACAACACTGCCACAGGCAGTGCGGAGACAGACTGCAGACGTGTTTGTGAGCTGGCCTAGTGAGGCCTCGCCCAGTCCCTCAGGCCACTCCTTTATTCTCACAGCATTTTATTTTTGAATTTTTTTTTTTTTGGTACCAGGGATCAAACTCATGACCTTGCACTTGAAAAACGGGTGCCAGAACCATTGAGCCACATCTCCAGCCAACCTCACAGTGTTTTAGACAGAGGTACATTTTACAGCTTGGAAACTGAGGCAAAGGTAAACTGGAACCTGTTCAAAGCTCCATATAAGCAGTGAGCGATGAGGCCAAGTTCTTGACTTCAAAGGAACACCCACACCCCCCTTCTGCCCCTTGGGTCTGTCATCTCAAGGGCTCTAAGTGTTACCTTGTGCACCATCACTGTGCTATGGGACAGGTACAAATGGATGTGGTGCCAGCCAGCAAGGTCACTACTACTGGCAAATGAGCGGCTCCCCAGGTCTCTGGAGGGCTGTACCTGCTGAGGTCCTGGGTCAGGGCTGAGAAGGTACTCAGAACCAATGTCACAGGAACACAAAGGACAGCTCTGTAAGGCCTTCCTGGGGCAGGCAGTGGGGTTGCCTGCCTGTGTCTGCAGAGGGTGCAGAGCTGATCCCTGAATTCTGGCCTGTCCCAGAGTTAGCACTGATGACATCCTGTTACTGTAGGTTCTTCATCTAGCTCTGCCCCAGCCTTCCATCCAAGCTAGGAGAGTGCGTTTTGCTACCATGTGCGTGGAGACAGACTTGGGTGTTATTCCTGCCCTCCTGCAGCTTGCATGAGCTGTTTTCTGGGCAGATGTGCCTCTTGTCATTGCAATGTGTGCTCTGGCTGGGTCTCCACCAGTAGGCTACTGCCAGCCAGGTAGAAAGAGAGCATCCACTCTCCTCTAAGCTCATTCTGCTCCTGTAGAAGCGGCTTCTGAAGTCCAGGGGCTCAGGATCTTCATTCCCGGCTCTATCCTCCTGGGGTCCAGCACACAGTAGCTGCTCAGTACCATCTGGCTGCTTTTTAAGTAGAGGTCACGCTGTGTGGTGCAGGCTGGCTCCAACCCCTGGGCTCAAGTGATCCTCCTGCCTCAGTGTCCTGTGCACTAGGACTGAAGGATATGCCACTGTCCAGCAAGATACACATTTTCGATGGGATAAAGTGTTCATCTCAAGGTCCATCAATGATCTTTTTACCCAGAATATAGGAAAGAAAAGCACTTGCTGGGAGTGTCAGCCTTTCCCATCTTTCTGAAGCTAGCACTCTTGCTAACCAACTGCGATCGCTGATCTCCTTTAAATTGCATTAACAGATGGTGTTTGATTTCAGACAGAAATCACACATCTAATTAGTTTTGGCAGACTACTTTATGCAGTCCCTGACAACACCAGGGTGTTACTGCTCTGTGTCCATCACCGGAGCCCTCTGTTCCAGGAGGGCACCCATTTGGTGTCAATAGCTACACTGTCACCTGGTCTGGCAGCCTCTGCCAGGGTTAGTATTACCCCACTTTGTCCATAAACAGCTTAAGGTGTTGGCCGGTATCACATAGCTAGCAACTGCACAGCTCTTTCCAACTGTAAAAAATGTTCTTTCCATAAAGCCTACAATGGCCAGAAAGCACCAGTGATTTTGCTGTGCAGACAACATTTGATCAGAAGTTGCCTTTCCATTAGGCAGTGGGCAGGGAAAGAGTAAGGCTCGGGAGGAAGGGCTTCTGCCAGCAGGTAGATGCTCTTGCCCTCTGGGCAGTGGCCTGCACTGTACAGAGGTTGCTGCACCATGCCTGTCTTGGTCCGCGTGCAAGACTCAAAGCAGCACTGCCTCTCGGACTGAGCCCAGGATTTATCATGGTGGCTAAACATCAAAACTAACATCTGTAAGCCTCAAGGGAAGCCCCTCTCCCACTCTCTCTGGGACCCAGGGCGCTCCCAGCACCTCTTCTCTGCCGACGTTAAGATCTGATGGTACTCATCTGGCAGGCTCGGGGCACATCTGTCTCATCCCCCGCCTGCACCAGGAACACCAAGCCTGCCAGGCACCATGGGCCTGACTCCGGCTTCTGCAGAAAAGGCGAGTGTTACCTCCCAGAAGCTGTCACTCGACACTTCTACTCCAACGGGATCGTCGTAAGTAACAGACATTTCTCCAAGGGTGAGGGCAGCGGCCAGTGCTAAGGTTCAGGGCTCCACCCCAGGTGCTCGGAATCTGCAGACAGACCTGTGAGAGAGAAACCAGACTGCTGTGGATTTTACATTCCTAAGGCAAAAAGACTTCAGTCATCTCCATCTAAGACCTTCCCACTGGCATCTCTGCTTTCCACACAGAGCGGGTCAAAATGTTTCCTTTAAGTTGGAAGAAGTGATAAACTGATCAGCTCTGCACTGACTTGTGTGTTCCATGTTGCCAAGGAAACCGTACCATCTTCTGGACAGCTCGAGCACTTGCCGTAGAATACCTCAGTTATCAGACCCACACACTGAGGCCCTCCCTGAGCACCCACCCGCGGCGGAGAAAAGGAGAGGCGTGTGGAGAGAACTGGGCAGGCAGGCAGTGTCAGGTGCACAGTGCACCTTGAAGTGGTCTATCCGAACCAGCTGGCACCATGCAGACTGGGAGGGACCCGGGAGGAAACACTCCCACCTGCAGCACCTGGCCCCACCCCTGTCTTGCCAGACATCTCAGCCACAGAAGCCCTGGATTCAGACCAGTTTATTCTGACACTCTGAGAGCTCAGCCAGAAACAGAAAGACACTTCAGTCCCTTCTGAGTAAGTCAGTGATCTGCAGTCCAGACCAGTGCAAAAGGGTGACCGATTCCCTGCCAGTCTGTCAGCAGCTCAGATGAGATTGCTGCCTCAACCTCCCCTCCCTGCAGCCTGCAGGCCAAGGCCTCGGCTTAGGAAGGGGAGGTATGTGGAACAGCTTCCCTTCCTGGGGCTCCCAGAGTGCAAGGCTTTGATCTGGGCACTTATTTATCTTATCAGGTGGCACTTTATTACATCCTCACTTCCAGTTGTGTTTGGAAAACACAAATGGCCCTGGGCCAGGCTGGCATATAGTATCATATAGCCTGATGGGGTTGAAGGACAAGGAGACACAGGTCTCCTCAAACAGGTCACATAAGGCAGGAGGCCCAGAACCAGGGTTGGAGCCCCAGTAGGTAGTCTCGCACTCGAGGAACCCCAGGCGAGGTGGGGCTCCTTTGGGACCTGGGCTCTGGCAGCACTGTCACTGAAGCAAAGACTTCACGAACTCTGAGTCAAACAGCCAGGCACAGACGGCTCACTCCTATAATCCCAGCACTAGGGAGGCCTAGCCAGAAGGATTTAAGGGTTCAAGGCCAGCTTGGGCTACCTAGCAAGATCCTGTCTCAAAGATAATCAAATTAAATTAAATTTCAGATGGTCTAGAAATATTACTCTCAGCTATTATAGGAACATGGACTTGATGCTTTAATAAAGACACTCCTTCTTTTTAAAATTGATTTTATTGGTACATTTTATATACACGTTGTGATCACAATCAACATTGAGAATCTGAAGCAGTACATGACACGACTTAATTCTCAGTTTTTCCCACCACAGTGAGCACCCCTGTGAGCAGTTCTCTGCACAAATCAGGAACAGATGATTATGGGCACCTCAAAGCCACGCATCCCGACCATTTGGGCTGCAGAGGTGCAACAGCAGGGTTAGGACAGGTGCCTAATGAAGGCTCTAGCACGGACAGAATCTTACCACGGACACATTTGTCAGGAGCTTAAACCATCAGTGTATTATAAAGGCCACTCGACCAGGGCCCCGCTGCTGCACTTCATAGCATTCCTTTCTCCTATGGACTCCTACACTACTAGCCCAGGCCTTCCTGTAGTTACCCTTGCCTACACCTGCAGTGCAGGGTCTCCCACCCAGAGAAGCTGTCTTCCTCAGGCACCTCAGAGAACACTTTTGGACACGTGAGTCTAAGCGGCCCACCGAGCCACTGCTTGGATGCCTGATGAGATCCCAGAGCAGCTGTAGGAAGAGCAGGAGCAGCTCAGCCCTTGAAAAATTCAGGTGGAGGATCTCATGTCCTGCCTGGACACAGTGGTTCAGACTAATGCAAGATCAGTTCTGTGCAAGATTTATGAAGACCTAGTAAAGGCCAGGCAACAAAGAGAGGTTCAGCACAACAGCCAACTTTTAAGGGCAAGAGCCTGGATCACTGCATCAGAGTTAACAAAACCAAGACATACTTAAACTAGAACACCCAGCAAGGGCGCTGGGCCTGCCACAGCCGCAAAGGGGCAGAGCTGGGGTGAGGACCCACCGCACCCCGCCCCTCTGTCGTCCCAGTCACTTGGTGACTGGGAACTCCTACATCACCACAAGGGACTCCTTCCTTTAGAGAAGGCTGTGCCTCCCCCACTGGCATTCTGTGCCACCTTGCCTCGTGTCACAGCCATAGCCAGCTCACCTGTCCTCATATGAGGGCACTATACAGAGTTGTTTAATCTCAACCAGTGCCCCACAGTCTTACAAGTTCTCCAAGAGTACAGAACTGTCTTTAATCTCAGTAAAACAGAATTACGATGACAAATCTCCTTTGGCAAAGCTAGAGGCATTCTGGACCCAAGGACCGTGAAGCTCCACATTGCCCCCTACCTGTGAGGTGTGATAATTCAGAACTAACTGCGTTTCCTTCTGAGCCCTCAGCAGATTTTACCCAGGACCTCTCTGAACTGTGTAGTCAAAAGCAGCAAAGGCATCCAAAATCCTACCAGACAAGGCTCAGACACGGTGATGGGAAGAAGGGAAGAGGTGACAAGAGAGGTACCGAGGAACACAGATCAAAATGAAAATGCCCACAGGGAAAGCCTAGGACCGTGGGAACCACAAGCTTCCAACTCTGACCCCAGCTCTACCACTGACCACCACGAGACTGAGAAAACCTCAAATTTTTCCAGGCCCTGTTCCCACCTGTGCCTCATTAGCTTTCAGTGAAACAACACGACCCCTGAAGGCCCCAGGACCTCGGGTCACAGCCCAGTCACCCACAAAGTGCTGTCAAACCATAGCTCCTATGGCCTTAGGTCCTCTCCAAGGGATCTGCAGGGGGTCCCTGTCCATCCCCACCTCCCCAGCACCTGTACCACCTCAGCATCTGGTCTCTCCTGGTCTTGCTGCTGCCACATGCAGTCTGCTCAAGTTTCTGCCCCTCCGGGTATGGCTCGGGCCCTCTAGCTAACACAGCACTGATGTGCAGGAGCTCTCTCAAGCCAGCCTCTCAATCCAATGGGGGAGTGCACATTTTCCTCACAGGACTGTATGACGATTGGCAGCGGCATGTGAAAATGGTTTGGCATTATCATGTACCTTGTTAGAGCAGGGAAACTGAGGCACCAAGAGAACAAGGAACTTCTTTCAACTAGAGGAACTGAGATGTAAATACAGACTGAGTGGCAGCAGCTACACTCTTAACCACTGACCACGGCCACCTGAGTACTGAGCTGAGCTCTTCTAGGAACACAGGAAGCGGAGCATTAACCAGAGGCTGCAGGGTGCGGAGCCCTTAGGAGCTACTGCGAGTCTGTCTTGGTGAGTGGTGGAGCCTTTCAGAAAGGCTGAGTGGAACACAGGGTCTGATCTGCGTTTACCTCACTGGTATCTTGTGTCAAGTACAGACACTGCTCTGTCATTGTCCTCTCATTCCCTCACGTGCCATTTGTCAGAGGCTTTGCATTTGAATATGGCCTATTGATCCGCATTTTCTACTACCGTTAGTGCTCTGTAATATCCTACGTAGGAAGCCTTTCCAGGTTACCTGCAGTGCCCTTTAAATGTGTGTGTGGAAGGCCACTCCCTTCTATGCTGGAATGGTGTCCACGCCCACAGAGTGGACTAATCAAGTCTCAGCTATCCCCACAGACATCCGGCTGCTACAGCACCCTCTGCTCAGAGCTCTTTCTTCAGCAGTGTCACCCCTGCCCCTCGGCTGGGCTTGCTGCTGTGGTAACAATGCACCTTTAGAGAATGCATGGAGTCCAGACCAAATCCTCCCCTTTGTTCTGCCAGGCAGCCTGACCACACTTGGCCTTGGGCATTTCCACATAAATTGCAAAACCTGTTCGTTCAGTTCCACCGACCAACCAACCGACCAACCAAACCAGCGCAGGGCTGTGCTGAATCCTCAGATCACTCAGAGACCTGACGTCACAGCTCCTCCTTCCCTTCATCCACTCCTCCTCCCTCCTCATCTGTGCCACTTACTGCCAAATGAACCCAGGGCTTGTGCGTGCGTGGTAAGTGCCATACAACTGAACTGTGTGCCCACCCCTTTTCATCTTTTATTCTGAAACAAGACCTAAATTGCACAGGCTAGCCTTGAATTTGCAATCTTCCTGGCTCAGCTTTTTGAGCAGCTGGCAGGGCCCAGCTCTTCTAATTTGTAGAAATGAAAGCTTAGTTCGTTAATTTTCAGCCTTAACTTCTTTTCAAATAATATGCATGTAAAACTACAGACATCCCCTAATAATAGTTTCAGCTATATCCTAATATCACTTATTTCTTTTAAGAGTTCCACAAGGTATTTTTTATTTTCTCTCCACAGATGAAAAACTGAAGGTCAAGCTACTTATATGAGGTTATAATCTAGTAATAAATGGTATGGCCAAGACTGAAAACCAGGTTCTGTTTAGCTCTTAAGTCCAAGTTCTTCCTGTACTACATCACATATAACTAGCAGTTCATGGGTATTCTGAATAAAATGCTAGGAAACTATCAAGAGAACGTGAGTCATTTCTCCATCAAGTACGTAAACAGAGGAAAGGACCTCGAAGGCAGATGGGATCTGCTCAAATGCACAGCAGAAGGCCTTCCTGTTCCTGTTTGTACAGGTAGACAAGAAGGTCATGGGAGACCAAGGACATCTTGGCTGTCCCTGAAAACTCAAGACTGGGTGATTCAAGTAAGTTGCAGAGTCAGCTTTCAGGCTTCCGGCTCACACAGGGACATTATGCACAATGAATAGGGATATTCATTCTTTCACAGCCAGGATTTGATTGGCAATTCTGACTTGACATGGCACAACGATCAAGCACTATTCCTGACCTTATGTGACCTTTTGAGACACACTGTCCACACTCAGGCTCAGAGATGGTCAGCAGGGGACTGGAAAGAAAGAGTCCAGGGGGGCATCATGTGGCTTGGGACACAATGGTCTTGTGTCAACTTAAAAGTGGGAAGAGGGGAAGACCTGCCATCAACAAGCACTGCAGTGAATTTCATTCATTTATCCAATAAATGCCTATTTCAAGAACTGGGTTTGTGCTATGGATACACGGCCTACAACTTAGTGTCTTTTAAATAAAAATTTAAAATACAGCCATGCACAGTGGTTTGTGCTCATATTCCCAGGTACTTGGGGAGTTGGCATAGGAAGATCATTTTGACCAGGGAGTTTGAGGCTAGTATGGACCACACATCGGGGTCTCGTCTCAAAAATAATTTAAAAAAATAAAAGACAATAATAACTAAACTGGATTAGAATTAGAATTAGGGAAAGAAGGACCAAATGTTAAATTCTTTCAAATACAAACAAAAATATTTTATCCTTTAAGTGGAGTAAAACTGATAATAAATTCTTTTTTAAAATTTTCATTGATACATGTTTATGGTACTTAATGATTACATTCATTGTCAGAAATTGGTACATGTACCTAATATATTTTATAAATTCTTTTTACATCCCTTCTGCCTCCTTATCTTGGTGCCTTTCCCTTCTCCCTATTTCCTATTCTCTTTTATTTTGCAGTTTGACTTATTTCTACTTTGGCTTTCTCATTTAGGAGAAACCATGTGAATATTTAAGCTTGCATCTGATTTATTGCACTTAACATTATGGTTGCAAGGTGAGAAACGGGTAATAAACTCTTGATTATCATCAAAATAAAATCTCAGATGTCTGTTCTACACATTTACACAAAACAAGAAAATAGCAACTCAAAAGGTTAAGGGATTTTAAGGGTCCAATTGATTTTGGTATTATTCTTTCAAAGACTTTCAACTTAGGAAAAACTGGAGTAACCCGTGTTGGGTATAGAGAACTCAGAGAAAAAAGTTTGATAAACACAGGGCCATCTAGCGTTCCATTTCCAAGACAACGTAACCCATGTCCTTCCCTGGGTACTGCTGTGGCCCCTCTGTAGAACCCCACAGTGACTGAGGCAAACACGCCCAGTCTCTGGTTCCAGTAACTCCTGCCACTAACAAATGTAAACTCTGTGAGTCAGGGCATTCTTGATCCGTGTGCAGTCTCACAGGTTAACAGAGGCGGCCGAGGGTGCCCTTGGCCTGAGCTGGCAGCTGGCATAACCTCTTTCCTCTCCCTCAGGCCTGATAGCAGGTATCAGGAAAATGAAAGATACACATTACATAAGTACCCCTCACTGTTCCTCATGCCCCTGAATTCACTTCACAATAGAAAAACAGAGGTGCTCATTCTTTGGGCCAAAAGGCTGTTTTGTACAGCAAGAGTGAAAGCACTGTCCTGCTCTCTCTCCTGTAGATGGAGAGGAGGTCCTGCTAATTCCCACGCGCCACAGAGGGCAGCAGAGGGCAATGCCCCTCCTTCCTGGCTGTTGGCTCTGGACTGTTCCAGCGTCGCTGTGTGTAGGCACCATGAAAGACTTATTTCCTTTTCATCCCAGGCACGAAAAGTTCTCTGGCACCTGGGAAATATCTGCAACTTTCTCTGTTCATCATAGCGTGAGGGAAGCGCGATTCCTTAAGTAAGGGGTAACTCACCCTCCCATCCCACCACTTCCACCATGTGCCAGGTACGCTAAGCCTGGGGACAGGACAACAAGCGGACAGACATGGCCCTTGACCTCTTGGGGCTTCTGTCCCACTAAAGCTTACAGACACGCAGCAAAGTAAAGCCATGGCAGAGTATGGAAACCGCTAGACAGAAATAGGATGCTGGGAAAAAATAAACAAAAGGGAAGGGCTTGGTGAGAGACAGTGCAGCATCTCTGAGGATCAGAAAGACAGGGAGCAGGCCTGGGTAGGACAGGGCAGGGTGTGCGGGGTCCATCCTCACATGTAGCAGCCCAGAAGGTCAGCACTGAGGTGTCCGGGGAGGAC
>PVIR01027235.1:0-23239 GCA_004026965.1 Petromus typicus
TTTTTTTGATACTGGAGATTGAACTGTGCTTGAAGGACAGGCACCCACATCACTGAGTAAATCTTGGGTTCTATGCCTTCCTTTCATCAAAATTATTTCTAGAAGGGAATCTCACTGTGGCATTTAGGATAGAAAGCAAACTTGAATGGGTTAGGAGGTGGGGGGGCTTGGGGAGAACTGATGAGGTGCACTTCAGAGTGTGTGTCTGGTGAACCCTGGAAGCAAGGTTTTGGAGCATGCATCTGGCTGCTCAGCTCTCCCTCTGAGCCCAGTGCACATGCTTTGCCTCAAGTTCACCATTGACTGATCAGATTTGCTCCACCATTCTCTTCCACTATTCCGTTTCCCTCTTGGATCCAGTTGACCATGAACTGGATGTGCTTAAAATGGGAGCCTATTCAAAACTCTCCTCTTTGAGGTATAGGTTTTAGCTAGTGTGCCCAGCAATTGGAAAGCTCACTAATGCACAAGACTTATCTAAGAGAAGTGAGATTTTTTCTGTGTTCAGTTATCAATTGAGCCACTGACAGTTGATCTAGCAGTGTCTCTACTCAAGAGATTCATTTCTTTGAACTTGAGCTACTTGTGCTTCAAAACCTAGTATAACAGCCTCATTTGTCATCATTGTGTGTGACTCTAGTGTGTGAGATTCCTACTTTGCATGAATCTTCCTTACATCTAAGGAGATTTGATTTTCCAGTTGTTAATGATGGCCAGGATCTCTTCATTCTAAAAAGGAGAAGTCCCTCCAAAGCTTTGTCTACCATTAATAACAAACTGAGTCCTCTTATTTTACTGTTTCCTATTTGGATTTAAGTTTTTTTTTCATAGAATCTCTCTTATAATTATTACATATTTGCATGTGCTTTTACTAACTTCTTTTGAACATAAATGCCCTTGGGATTTAGTTCATTGCTTTATTCCTTTCATCCAGGGAAAGTCTCCAAACATTTATCAGTAACAATAAATATTGGCAGGAAATATCACCAAAGTAAGTGAAAGAGTAAATGAAAATAAAGGTGAATTAATCTGTAATATGTGATGAAATTGGTATCCACTGAAGTTCTTTTACATCTAGCTCATTTGTAACGGTAGATTTATCTTGTATCATCTTTTACAAATTTATTTTATCCCTCTTTGATCTTTCATCATTTTTTAAAACCACATTGTATGGATCCCATATTTCCAAATTTGAATTTAACCTTTAATTATTTAAGCCACTTAGGACCTAATCTAAAGCCTTGTGAATCAGACTCTGCCATTCAAAGACACATTTATGAAGCTTTGCTCAGGAAGGAGCACTCAGGTGAACCAATTATTTCTGAAATCCATTTATGGTGCCTGAAATGATATTCAGTGAAGAACCTGAGGATCCAAGAAACATCAGGGGTTTCTCATTGATGTATGGTCTTAGGACAGACACCTGAGATTCAGTAACATGAATTTGCAACTTGACTCTCTGTTAGAGAATTAGGATACAGTTTCCGGTTACAATGTTCTTACCTAATGACTTCAAATTTCCTAGATATCATGAGGCCCCCCCCCAAACCATATGACGTTTCTTTTTTAATTTAAACAGGCTAAAGTTACTTTCTTGGTTTCTAAGTAACAAATTTAAATGAAGTATCATACTTACCATGTTACATCACCTTATAATTGTTTAACATTTATTTGATTAAATTTAGATGATTTTCAAATTAAAAGACTCATTATATGCACTGAAACCATTCTGCTTTACTGTTAAGAAAATATTTTGTCACATTTAATTTTGTGCATTTATTTTATAGGATCAATTAACACCTTTTGAAATGAAGCTACCCAAAGCCAATCAAGACTCTGACATTTCAATTTTAATATCTAGTTTTCTAAATTTTCACTCTTAAGTACAGGATAAGAACTGCCTGTTAATTTTACTGATTAGACTAGTTAATTTTTATTTAACTTCTTTAGGAAATAATTGCTTAATTTTTGTCATATAGTCTTTATTATTACAAAATTTTATATATATATATATATACATATATATATATGTTTACATAGTTGCTTTTATATCGACCATTACAAGAGAACATTAATTGTATGAAAAAAATAATAAAGCACCTGTTGTCTATATAAAAGGGATTCCATAAGTGTTTGTTTCATTAAAATCAGAATAGCTATACAAACACAAGGAAATATTATAGTATTTGTAAATAAAATAATAGTATTATATAATTAATACTGTTTGTTTTGTTAATAGGAATGATTTTTAAATAATCAAAAATTTTTTACTATATAATAAGTATTGACCCCATAGGTAGTCTTAAAACAGTTGAGTAGGTCACAACTTAAAGGTTTAAATAATTAGAAGTAAAGTCAGCAGAGACTATGACAGAGGCCAACAACCATAATGAGAAATAAATTGAATGAATATATTTTTTAAAAACAAAAATAAGGTTTTTTATAGTCTATATTTCTCTAATTTATTTTCATCCCGTAATAATCATAATTATTTAAGTTTATCTTCAGTAGTGTTTTTGTAGGTATATATTAATTTGTTTATTATTTACTTATTTCCTTTTTATTGAGAAAAATTAAGAATATAGCTGACCTCTGTAAAGTTACATTATTTGTCCTAAAAATAGACTTTGGTCAGTCATGTTTCATAGTGATAATGTAGGAATTCCTTTGACAAATATTTTAGAGCTACATGTTATCTCAACATGTTAGGTTTACTGAGAATAAACAAAGATATTCTGAATATTGGATCTTAATCTCCTGTTTCAAATATTTCTTCAGGGACTATCATGGTAGGAATTGAGTTTCATGTTTAAAATCATACAGCAATGTTTTGATACTGTGGCCTCTCTTTTCATATCACAAAAATAGGAAAGGGAAGGAGGGAGAAAAAGGAGGGGAAAGAGTATGAATGAAAGAAAAAGAAACGTGGAGAAATATTAAAAATGTATAATGAGGTACCTCATACAATAATTATACCATAAGGATTACTGGGTAAGTAAGCTAAAAAGTTATTTGATGAAGAAATAAGATTTTAGATTGTTCTTGAAGGAAAGGTTTCACTGATGGGAAAGACATTTCTTCATTCAAGAAAACATACAAGAAAAAAATGAGAACATATTCAAGACAGTCATTTCAAAGTTATAATTCTAGAAGGCATTGTTCAATTGGTAAATAATAGAAATCAATACATATGATAGAATATAAAGAGAACTCTAGATCAAAAGTAGTTGATTATCCTCCAGTTGATAATCAAAAGATGTGGAATTAAAATCATTTAGTTGCAACTTTTTTGTTGTTTTGAAAACCTGATTTTGGACTATTGGGCAAAATATTTCTACACATAAAACATAACATATTTGAGGTTATCGTTGTGGCTTCCAATTTAATATAGATATGTTCAAGGATGTAGAAAATCCTTGGCACCTTGTCAAAAGATTGAAACAATTCTGATATGTTCAATCAGATAAAAGAGACATATTGCCTAGAGAACCCTTCAAAACTTTCTCCTTAACTTGCCATTCATATGATAGACAGACAGTGTCAATGAGGTACTGAATCAAAACCAAGAATTGTACCAGTCCATTATTTCACTCCAAGTCTTCTGTTACCAATACAGAACAGGAGGCCCCAAGAGGCTAGCAACAGCAGCTGAGGTTTCTAACTGTGAAGACATTATTTTCTCCAGTGTTCCACATACCAAATCAAAGTAAGAGATGATAAACATTCACTGCTGTCCAAATTTCTTCTTCCTACCTTCATTAGGAATCACAAGCAACAGATTTGATTTATAATGAGGAAAACTCAAATTCTGCTCTTTATAATTTCTGCTTTGTTATAAGCAGAGCAACAATATTGTGATAAATAAGTGTATGCGTTGGTGATTTGCTTTACTTGTAAAATAAAGAGTGAAAGAAAGGGAAAGAGGCAGGAAATTCTTGATCAAAAACTTATACTATGAAAGTTTAATAGGCAATATGTATTTGGATGATATTTTTAAATTTTAAAGTAAATTGGATTTTATAATAATTCTATAAATTGAAATGGAATTTATCAATTCATTTCAACTTAATATTTACAATTTTTCAGCCGACACGATTAAGAATTAATTACGTGACTTGACAGTGGAGAAATGACAATACAATGAATTAGATTTAAAATTAATTATTAAAAACAAACTTTAAGATGGACCAAGTTTATTTTTAAAGTATCTAAAAAGTAAAATAACAAACATTGATAACAAACATTATGTGAAGCATTTTTGTCTTGAAATTTTTAACTCTAATATTTTACATTTTCACAAAAATCTTGCAAGAGAAATTATACTGCTTCAATTCTGTGCTCATGCTGTTTTTGAAAAGATAAATGTCTTCCCTTTTGCTTTCCAAGCAGCAACAAAGCTGAATTGTGAACGCAAGACTCCCTGACTAGGTCTTTGCATTTTATCACATTTTTTCCACATCCTAAAATTATTCCATGTTACTGACACTTTTAGAGTTCGCTAAGTAAAATTTATATTTTCTGTCATGATTTCAGCAACATGTGAGAATGAGATTCAGGAGTGAGGGAGTCAGGCATCAGACAGCACCTTTGGAAGACACGGCAGGAGAAACGACGTGAAATAGGCTTCTTCATCCTTCATGGGTCTGGCTATGTTAACTCGATCGGCTGGGAGCCCCCACAAGGTTCATGCAAGACACTTCTAACTTCTCGGTTTGTCAGGTGGTTCACGGAGGCCTGATGCAGACCGGGACTTTACTCAGTCCCTTGACTGGTCCTTCCGCTCTGGTGCTTCTGAGGTTCCTGCCTTGGAGCCTGTGGACCAACAACTACATCCCTTCAAACTATGAACTAAATTAAATCTAATTTTCTTTGAGCTGCCTGTGTCAAGCATTGTCTCCCAGCACCAGGAAAAGCGGACTGATACAAGGAGTTCACACTAGAGACACAGAACTTACTGCTACCTCCTCGCTGCCTTGCAGCCCCACCCTGCAGAGTGTAGCATCCTGCCTGTGAACATGGAGAACGGCCTCACTGGGGAAGTAAGACAAAGTAGCAGCTTCTTTTTTTTTTCTCAGACGAGTTACAAGTTAATGAAGTCAGTTAGTTGGAGAAGCCAGAGTAAATCTACATGGAAACTTGACTGTACTTGCTGAAATGTTCTCAAAATGTAGTATCAACTTGGAGGGTTTCACTGTCTTTAAAGAGTGGACAAAGACGTTTGGTTCATATTTTAGCTTAGTTGTTGGACTATAAGATCCTAATGACATGTATAATACTATATATATATATATTATATATATATACACATATACATATACATATATATGTATATATGTATAATATATATGTAATATATATACATATATATAATATATTAGAATTAAATACCAGATTGGCATTATTTCTGCAATCAATGAAACTATTATAATTTGCAAATATATTCAGATGATTTTTAAACTCTCAAATATAGTTCTCTAATTTAAATCTAAAATAGAAATCAGATATTTAATTATTTGAAAGTCTTCCAAAGTTTCATAGAAATATTTTCAATGACTTGAAAGTCAATGCTAATTTCTGAAATACATATGTCACGGGGGATGGATGACCTAATTTAGATGAATCGTGATTCAAGTATTCATCTAAAATTCAAGGTTGACCTAAATCACATGTGAAAGCCTCAAAGTTTAGTTAACTTTATTCATTACTTTTCCTTTTTGTATGTCTTTTTATTTCTTGCTTCTGATTTAGCTTTTTCAGACACTCGCAGGTTTAGAAAAGTTATTTCTCTGGTAATACAACCAGAGTACCAACCTAAGATGTACAAAACCCTTTAACAGTTTGAGTTCAGTGTTTCTGTATTAGGAAAGACATTTTTGTAAGCAAATTCTCTTTCAGAATCATATGATTATCCACTACCCTTCTTGGTACAATTCAGTTGTATGATAAATTTATTTTTAAATTTTCATTTATTGAAATATTGGGAAACCCACTTGTATTTTGAAATAGAGCAACTCTAAACATTCACTCACAAACTGGCAATATGCTCTTGCACAAAATTTAGTTATGAATCTTATGTGAAAACATTTTTTGAAAAGTTCCGTATGCCTACCTTCTAATCTGTTAGATTTCAGCTGGAATATGATCATTTCAAAAGTCCTCTGCGAGTTATGTACACATAGTAAATCTGGTCATTATCACAGTTTTTTTTTATTAAAGGATATAGATATTGATTATCCTCTTACTTTCTATTTGCTTATTGCATCATTGTATTTCTCCCTGATTTGAAATGTAAGTAACATAAAATTGGAAACTTTTTTCTCAAATTATGTTTGCTTTTCTTATCCTGGAAAAATGTGGGTCTTCTACTAAATGCTGTCAAATATTTGTAAAATAAATGAAATACTTTGATTCACTTGGGAGAATGTTTAGATCTTCTCAAATCTTTCTGTTTACCATAGCCTATATTATTTACTTCTTATATATGTGTATATAGTGTATATAAACCGTTAATTCATGTTATTTGCACAAATAGCATTGTATTAAGCAAAGAATACTAACTAAAGAAATACAAAGTCACTTTTCTAAAAGTTCACACACACATACGAGTGTGTCAGTACCCACACTAATATCTGTGCACGCGTGTTTGTAGCATCGTATAAGCCACTCATTACAGATCTTTGTCAGGAAGTCCTTGAACTCACTGTGCACCCTGGGCTGGCTTTGAACTTGCATCAATCCTCCTGCCTCAGCCTCTTGAGTGCTGGAATTACATACATGAAAACATGCCCAATCAAAAGCACTTTAAAGAACAAGAAAGGAAACAGCAGCTATATTTATCAAGAATGTCCTCCAAGAGAATGAGTTTTCTGCATAATATTCTTTGGCAGGTCACTTTTAAAGCATAGATCTTTAGAGTCCAATTAGAAATGCTGTGATCTGCTTATCTGCTGTATGACACTCGTGGTGAGCAATGACTAGTCCATGACTCAGTAAGAACGTTATTTACAATGTTATAAAATGCTGAGCTGTCTTTGCAGACATGGTGATGTACCAAAAGCAGAGTGCATGCTAATGAACAGCCAGGAAGACCATGCAGCTTTGGAGTTTCAGTCTCCTGGTATCAGATAATACGTCTCAAAGGTCAAAATATTGCTAGACATGAGTAGACTTTAGAAGTGGTTGGAGGGAGTCAGGTTTTGTCTCTTTCAGAAAATCCTGTGATCTTCTTAGCAGCTAAGCAAAATTCAAACCAAATCACAAGTTTCTACACATTCATTGAAAATTATTTTATCAGGCCACTTATTCTACCAGACTGCAATGTGCTTATGGTTATGTGCTTAAAATTAGATTTTAATTTATGCTTTCATTGTATCAATTTTTATGGGGTAGAGTCCACATCAAACTTCACTGAAATGATGCAAAGTCATCAAAAAGCATAAATAAAATTGTGACTGACTCAAAGTGAGCAGTTTAAATTTTTAATTATATACAAACTCAATTCCTCTAAAAACATTTTAAAATGTGTCTGAAGAAGACAGACATGCAAGGCTACCAACACATAAGTTAGAAATATATATATGTAAAAATAAAGTGTATCTTTGCTTAATGCAACTGCATCTAGAAAAGAAAAAGAAATGATTAATTTGATAATGTATTCACCATCAAAATTTATTCATTTGGAAATATTTGTATGAATTTATGATATGATTTAGGTGGAAAAATTTGTTGTAACTGAAACAGCAAGGGCCTTAGGATACAATAGAACTAAGTGGGAAACAATTCTAACAGACAAATATAAGTTATTTTTTAACCCCAGCAAACTTAATTTTCTCAACTACATTTCTTCTTGTGTATAATATTGAAATTAATACCTGTTTCCATAAATACTTGGGTATTTTAGAAATGTATGTATAATGCTTCACATATTAAGAAAGAATAAATATAAACAGTGATAAACTAAGAGGGAAACTTGATTGTGAGGATGGGACACACGTGTAGACAAGATGTATAAAACTCACTAGACTGTACATCTTAGAAATGTACACTTCATTGTACTTTCAGAAAAAAACTTGAAGTCATAATGCAAAAAAATAAGTAAAATAAATCAGATATGCATGTCTAAAGATCAAATTTGTCTGCTATGAGAAATCCAATTTATGAATAAATTTAGGAAAAATTAAAAGAAAATTGGAAATGGGGATTTTTTTTTTTTGCAAATGGAAAGAAGACTAAGAGAAGTAGAGAGATGAGGAAGACAAGATATAAAAATAATTGTAGTATGTTATCTATGTGCACCAGCTCCCCATGAAGAATGTAATCAGAAGACAGTACAATCATGTAACTATAAAGAATATGTAAAAATGATCAGAAAAATAGGAGTAGCTACTACTTTTTTGCATCTACATCATCAAGTATATTGGGAAATAAATCATTTACTTATCGGATGAATCTTATAAGATAAAAAATCAGATTTCAAAACTGAATAACTATAAATAAATTAGCAAATTTTTGGAGTGAAGAAATTTATAATATCATGAAACCTATCACATTTCCAGCAACAGAGCTTCACCAAATCCATGTTAGTATATCTTTATAATTTTCTCATAACTATTATATTACTAGTAGGTAACTCACATAAAATTGTAAAATATTTATAAGCAAATATTTGATTGCAATCTTGCATGTGTCACAGAGTTCTGCTCATGCACCCATTGTTCATTTTGATGGAACACATCCTTGACTAGTTTTATCTACATTTCAATCACCTTGGATTATCTTTGTCAGTGATGAATTTTCCATTCTCAATAAATCAGTCATCTTGCCGATCTATTTTTGAAGACTTTTAAAAAGCTTAATGACATTAAACATTAGCTGGTAAATTATAAAATAGATATTAAATGTTCACTTTATTCTTTTAAAAAACAAAAGCAGATTAAACTATCAGAAAATACCGTTAAGTGGCTACAACTAGTTATGCTTCATAGTCATTTCTTTGTATGTTAGTCTCTCTGTTCTGAAAGTGCTCATAGCTGCCCAATGTTATTTTATAAATTTAACAAGACAACTCCTGTAATCATTAGAACACATTGCTCTCAGCATTCTTCTTTACTTAGCACAACTATAAGGTACCCACTACCACTAGAACTGTCAGCTATACTTCATGCTTGTTTTCCTCCTGAAGTCATTGGGGGTGCACAGAGTTAATAAATTTGTTAAATGAAAAGAAATGAATTTGATAGATTGCACTTATATTTATTGCATCAACTGACTTAACACACATAATTACATCATATATATGATTATTAAAGACTTACTTGATATTAGGCTAAAATAAATAAGTCAAAATCCTGGAAGTACTTGATTTTCTTAAGGACACTTTAAAATAGCAAACACTGCTCTACTGTAAAGTTAGGGGGATAGTTCTTCACAACAGGATATCACTCTGTTATGTTTTTCTTAATTGAGTTTCTTGGTATATTTCAGATATACATTATGATCACATTCAACATTGAAAATTTGTACCTGTACATGATATATCTTAATTTGAATTTGTTCCATTCCCCTGCCTTCCCTGTAATCCTACACCCTATGTACGTAAGATGTGTTTCAATTTTTTGTTTTACTATCAATTTTTTTCTTTCACTACTCCCTTTCCAAAAATGTTACAAATTTTAAAATACATTTTTCTTCTCTATCTCAACTGTTTTTATTTTTTCTTCTTTATTTCACCTTTGAAAACAGAACAAATCAAAAAGTAAGAGCAAGAACAGGGACAAGTTCCCAATGATGATTTGATCATAATATATATATATTATGATCATAATATATATATTTGGGAATATATAATATATATATTCCCAAAATGTCGATATAAAATGATCATAATATATAGCTAAAATGTAATGAAAAAATCCTCCTATAATTTCATATTTCATAGAAAATACTTCCTGGACATTAAAATATGGATTAACTGCAAAAAATAAAAAATAAAACACACACACAAAAAAATGAATCACTTGTGGAAGAAACTAAGCTTATATTTATTGAAATATTAATTGATCATATATCATTTGCTAATAAATACTGTTAGAATGAATATTAAGTTTGTGCAAAGCCTATGAAATACATATAAAATCTGGGGAATGAATACAAAATATCACTACCTTCCCTCAGTTCCCTAAATTATGATGGTAGTAATATCTTCCTTTTTTTAAAAAGAGAAATGAATTATATAAAAATTTTGACATTAAACACTGAGCATTCATTACCTTACTGACAAATATAAATGTTTCACAAAGGTCTGCATCTTTTATTTTAGATATTAGTTTAATTTACCTTTTATGCACACATATGAAATCTAAATCATAAGTTTGGTACAATAATTCCACCAATATTTTCTCTAAAACTTTTTGTGCTTATATTCCTACTATCTAGGAGATACATGTTTGTTCTAGGGAATTGTGTTTGTTCCAAGATTTCAGTCAAAGATATATTATTGTAAACTAATATGTTTCTAGAATTTTGAAAGCAACACTTAACTATTTTGTGTTGGACCTTACAACACACATATCGATCTGAAATAGAGGGCGAGCGATCCCTGCAGCGTGATGACTGTCAGGAGGCTTGATGGATGTGCCAAGGGTTTGTCAATACTTGCTCAAATCAAAGAAAGATTTTTCTTTTTCTATAAAACTTTCAGAATTCTCGATACTCAAATGTATAATAAATGAAACATGTTTAATCCAGAACTTGTTCCTGTTAGACTATATTCTTTGATTCTCTTCATTTTGTTAGCTTATTGTTTCACAATTTTAAAGCAAACATTATTATATAACAAAATATAATAAATAATTAGGTCTTTTTCCTAAATTCTACAACTAACTGATAATTTTATGACTGAAACTGAACGTGAAATAGCACCAAGTTTGTTTTTAATAGGTTTTTTAGTGATTTGAATTATAGCTTCAGTGCTACAGTGTTGCTTTATGTTTGGAAAATAATTAAATTATTTCTCTGATTGGTTCACTTAAGCTAGTATTATTATGTCATAAACACAAAACATTTCAGTTAAAAATAACCTATTTTGATGTTGGAAATATAAAGATAAATAAATCTTCATCCTTTTTATTTAGTAATATACAGACTACTTTACACAGACACACACACACACATATATATTTATATGTATTATACATTTATATATGTACATATTTCAATAAAAGTTGATACTAAGGAAAGTATTGAGCAAAAAAGTTTATGGAAAATACTTATTTAAGTTTTGCTGTTTTTAAAATATGCTAATTAAAATTATGGATTGTAATTTTTACAATATCACAGGATTTGAAATCATTTTAAATTGAGTTTTAGAAATCACAACTAGCATATTGCTAAGGGCCATGAATTGATATTGCATGGAAAGATTGCAGAAAATGCTAATTTCTATAATAGCGTTATTAAACAAAAATCATCACATATATTTTTCACAGATTAAATCATTAAACTCAGAAGCCTAAGTTCTAGGCTTCTAGAACTTAGAAGTTCTGAACATTCAGAATGTGGTGGATTCTTCACTGCAAAAAGTTAAATAGGTGCCTCTTTACATTTTAGTTTATACACAAAGTTAAAAATAGAAAATAATTTTGATGCAAAACTATGCACTTTTTTCTCACGTTCTCAGTTTTTTTTGTCTTCAATTATTGAAGGTATCTCACTGATACAGCAAAAATAGATTGTTATTTAATTTCATTTTTCTCTCAAGCATGTAAGAGGGTCTTCATAAAGATAAACAAAGAGAAATATTTTCATGCCTCAGGCGTTATAAAGATTTTTATCTACAAAAAGACATAATTATTCCCTTAACTTAATAATTTGCTTTTCCATGCAGACCATTTTAAATTGCAAAACCTCAGTCTCAAATTCTGGAGGAGTCAACTTATGACAAAACTAGGTACAGTATTTTCAGCCATCATAAAAATGAACTTGTAGAAAATATTTTAAATAAGAAGCTATTCAGATAATTTGTAATGCATATAAAACACTTTGTAAGCGACTGAAACACTGCAAACACGTAAAACATGTCATATTATAAATATTTTAATAAAATAAAAACTCTCAATCCTTCTCCAAATTTCTTTTTCAAGTGAAATTCTAAATAGACAAAATATGAAAAAACATATTTACATTGTAATTTACAGAAGAATGATATTCAACCACTATGTACTTCTATCACCAAGTCAATAAGGAAATTGTTGGAACAGTCCTGCATGGATGTATAAACAGCCAGTATTCTCAGCCCCACAATGCCCTTCTGCACATTGTTCACCTTTCCCTAGAACTTGGCTATCCCACCTTAACAACTGCTGTACTTAGAAACTAGAGATCCTTATTTCAAAAGCCTATGTCTATTCTGATTGACAAATGCCCTATTTGCACCAAAGTTAGCTAAGTTGTATTTTACTACTGGATTTATGCTATATCACTGCATATGAGAATTTAAAACATGTGATTTCTTCTTTATCTTACTTTTGAACTGAGAAAATTAAAGATTTTCCTCATCTCTAACAATAGCCTTAGTGAGACTCTTCAAGCTCTGGAGCTAAACATGAAATTGTAGACAAAAAATCATCTGTAGGGTGATATTTTATGAATAAATAAATGTTTCACTTGAAAAATCCATTAATATAGTTTAGTCCTCAACTTATATGTGACATTTTTCAATCTCACAGATAGCTGAGATAGATGATTTCCATATTATTCATTTATTTATTCACCAAATATTCCAACTTAGTAGCATACGAATACTAGATCAGAAGTGTAGTTTCATCATATAAAAAACAAATCAATAAAATAAAACTGTAAGGATTCACTATTCTGAAGTCTATTGTTTCATCAGGGAAATATCAAAATAGAATAATAAATTAATACAACATATAGTAAACAGCTACAACTGCAGATTCTCTAGTCACGGACTTGAAAGGTCACATTGTGCTGACAGACACTATATAGGTAGGCAAGGAACAGTTTCCTCTATACTGAGCAGATAAAGGAATTTTCTTATTTTTGTGACTTTCTAAACAAATACCTACATAGTATTTGCATTTGCTAACAGTAATCTAGAAGTGACTTGAAATGTACCAGAAGATACATGTAGGTTATATGCAAAGAGAATTACATTCTTTCCAATCAGAACATCCAGACAAGCTATAGGTAATCATGGTAAAAGCATGTTGCACTACCACTAATATTATCACAATATAAATTTTGTTTATTATTCACATTTCATGAACAACCTCTGTTCTTATCAATAATAAAATCAGAACTTATTTTGAAAAAAGTTAAATTGTATGATCATATGTTTAATTCTCTTTTAAAGTTAGCATTTAATTTTAAATCAGAATTATTCACATATAGTCAAATTGGGTTTTTTTGTTGGTAAGTATTCAAACATGTAAAAATCAATTATTTTACATTTGAGTGGTCGCTAATGGGTCTGTGAATTTCCCTATATCACATATAAAAGTCAGTGCATTTGGAGATGTATTATATAGATAAGCATTTCATAGCCTGCAACTCATTTTTGTCCAGGTGACACCAAAGCAGGTAATGAGCACAGCATTGTCTCAGGCTTGTGTCCAAAAGTGTAAGTGACTGAAATGTATTCCATGAAATACTCATCCTGGATATGTTCTCCCACAGGCCCTATGTGAGAGGAGATAATAGCCTTCTCAAATAAATGTGTGGTAAGATCTGTAGCATATTTTCATATTGAGAATTTACTTTCCAACAATTTCCATGTTGATTTTACTTTTTTATATCCTGCTTGGTTCTCTGGATAGCTGATTTTAATAATAGATAACAATTTGAAAGCAACAATTGAAGTAAGAATTGCTTCATACTATGTAGGGAAGCTAAAAAGTGCTTTTGAAATGGTATTGAAGTTGAATTCTACAAGGTTTAAATAAAAATGATTTTGCATTTATTGAGTCAAGAAACTGACGCTGTTTCAAAGTGATGGACTTGGTCTGAAGAAGAGTCTAGTATCACTGTTTTCTGACAGAACTGCCAAGGAAAAGACTTGATTTAAGATGAAGAAGTTGCCTCAAAAACCAAAGCACCAGGCTTATTAATCTGATACAATCAGAGATTGGGTTATATATTTGAATTGGTATCTTCTTGATTGTGGTGTTTTATGGGATTTTATCCATTATGTGGAAGGAAATCTGCTCCTCCAGACTTCGACTTGGCCTGTTCTCTCCCTCTCTCCTTCTCTCTCTCTCTCTCTCTCTGTCACACACACACGCACACACACACACACACGTCTCCACTGCTCTGCTAACTTTAGCCTCATTCACAATTTATCCCATGCTGTGAATGAAATGGCTACACCTGAGTTTCATTTCTAATCGCTATTTTCCCAATTTCAAGATAATTTTCTCCTCTTAACTGACTTTTAAAGTGGATAGAAAAATTTATTAGAATCAATTTTATCTATGGCTTTGAGAATTCTGTAACTTCTATAAGGTCACAAAAGGCTAATATTGCTTTATTAGAATGAATAAGCTCAATTTCGTCAGATCTTTTTTCTCTAGTAGCATCATTGATTCTGAAACAATTCACTCGGTTTCCACAAGGGCCATTATGCCTTCAAGTGCTGATAGAGCCTCTCAGACTTTACAGCTTGTCCCCGACGTGTCCACAAACATCCAGAAATGGCTCCACTATAAAACAAAGTGCTTTCCTAGAGGATATGCTATCATTTCAGACATATATTAGGTTTTATGTCCGTAGATAGAACAATAATATAATTTTCCTCTGTCATAGCCTTTAGCTTCATTCCCATTTAGGTAAAATTAACAGATTTATTTTTGTGTGTTTGTTTATGATTGTCTTTCCTCGAGTAGCTACTGCTTTTTTTTCTATTGCTAAAAATCCTAATAAAGTCACCAAATAGAAAATAACAGTAAAATAAAAAGTAACATGATAGGAGATTATATCTATAGCAAAAACAATTGGAAGATTCATTTAAAATTGTATAAAATAGAAACCACACAACTACTGCCATTTTTTTATGTTCACCTACAGTTAAAATATCAGATAAAGCCATATACCATTTATTAAAATGCAGATGCTCTGTGATATTTCAAATATAGCATCCTTCATTAAATAATTGATTTTAAATAATAAAACAAAACTCTAACATGGTTTTCACTTTATCTCAACATAAAAATTTAACACATTTTGCCATTGTACTGTTCAAGATGTGATGCTAGCATGTCTCTGGGTGTGTGTGGGGGGGATAGAGAGAGAGGGTCTCACTTTGTAGTTCAAACTGACCCTGAGCCTAAAATTTACAGCAATCTTCCTGCCTCTGACTCTCAAGTGCTGGGATTACAGCGGTGAGCCACGATGCCCAGTACTGTGGTATGTGGTGCTGATTGCTGGTGGGCATCAGTCTCCATGTTCAGCATTGTTGGATGTGGTTACTGGGATCGAACCTGGGCCCTTACACTCATAAGGCGGGCAGGCACTTGAACCACTGAGCTAAATCCTGGCTCTACTACATCATTTCTAAAAGTCATGACATCTCTAAATGAATGATAGGAAGACTTACTGTAAATAAGAGTTTAAAAGAAAAACAGGCAATAAAATAGAAGTCATCATTTATTCTATGAAAATATTTCTCCATTAAAAAAGGAAAATCTAGCCGGGCGTGGTGGCTCACGCCTGTAATCCCAGCACTCGGGAGGCAGAGGCAGGAGGATTGTGATGTGAGTTTGAGGCTGAGCTCAGGGCCAGCCTGAACCACAAAAGCGAGACCCTATCTCAAAAAAAACCTAAAAAATAAAATAAAAATTAAAAAAAGGAAAATCTATCCCTCCACCCATAGTCAAGTGTCTTTAGAAGAGATCTAAACTCAGTTTTACAATTGAAGGCAATAGGACTAATAATGTGCACAGACCAGAGTCATACTGTCAGTTTACAACTGCCAGGTGCTTCTCACTGTCCCCTTCTTGATCCTCTCATACATACTCTCGTACATTACAATCCTCATGAAATCAACTAAAATTAATGAGCAAAAAATAAGAGGAAAAGATGTATTTACCAGAGAGATTGTCACTTCACTTTTGACTGCCTCACATTTTGACTGAGATCTCTCCATATGTTGGTGGAGCTTCCAATTAAAGGTACTCGAAATTTCCTTGATAAGGCTGGACTGATTTGGTTTTAGAAATATTTTGATGAAACAGAAACCTGATATTAATATTAGTACCAGCTATTCTATTACTAGGAGTACATTGAAACAGTAATTACATAGAACAACTGACAGTGAAAATACATTACAAAATATTAATGGTTACATTTACACATAGACAAGGTCCGGCAAGAGTGAAGTTCACTCAGCTTTATAACGGTGTTTGGCGTCACCAGCCAGAAAAGTGAACTGGGTATTTTATTCAGTACTTGTCCCTCTCTATGTAACACAAGGCTTCATAATTTTTAAGAATTTTGTTAAAATGTCAATATTTATCTTCTTGTGTGTCTCCTTATTGTACAGAAAATAAAATAAACCAGATTTGGGTACACTTAGTAACCCAGAAATATTTAGATAGCATTCTAGAAATCATGTAATCTAGCTACAAATGGATTTTCATTTCCTGCCATGAGTCTGTCTTGTCTGTACTTCATTAGCGAAGGCTAAGCCCCCACCTCTGGGCCTGCAGAGGCCCACCTGCCTTCCCCGACCTTGCTCCCTATGTCACTCAGCTGTGTTTGTGTTTTGCAAACCATCACACAGGTTTCAGAAAAGTACTTAAAAATAAAATGTCTTGTCTTCTACTGACATGGAATGTAATCATTATGTACTGCAAATATGTATTAATACAATTTTTAAATGCTCTTAATTTATAGGATTGGTAGAAGGATTTAAAAATATGAATGTAGAGTTCCCCAGCACAGCCCTAGAAACATAGTGGGTGGCTATTCTTTTTCTCTGACTTTTCCTCTTTCCCTATTTAAAACGCTGCTACCCTATTCAATAATAATTTGCTGTAATTAACAGTGTGAGAATCTCCACATACCACCCACTAAATATTACCTTTTCTGAAATAAATGGGTCTGACTTAGAACGTTTCACTTTTGCCCATAGACACTGCCTCACCCGAGACACTGACAGGGTAGATCTTAGGGCGTTCCACCCACACGGAGCTCAGTGAAGTGGCTACATGACACTACTGCAGAGAGCAAGAGGGTGGAAGGGCAGAAAGAGAATATGCAAGAATAAACTGGATAGAATGCCAACAGCCTGAGAACCCCACTCTCAGGAGGCTGAATCAGGAGCACCTCTGTGAGTTGAACGCGACAATGGACTAGCTGGGAGAACCTACTGCAAAAGACAGAGAAAGAGAAGCAAACAAACCAAAGGCCCAAAGAAACAAACAGATGTATTTCCATGCTGTGCCACTTTAGGCGTCTGTACCTAGGTGATGTATGGGATACCTATTGATTCTTCCAGTTGCTAGGGGAGGTAATTAACAGATTCATGCAAACTGTGTAGCATGACTTCAGCTAAGCCCCACCCACTTGGAGAGGTTGATTTCCCACTTACATTCTGATCTAAACAATTCCTAATTTTGCTTGTAGTTACTTATTTGGGCAACAATTTGTTTAGAAAAGTACTGTTTAATTTTAAAATATGCATTTAATGAATTTTTGATGTTGAATTCTCATTTCTCATTTTGGACTAAAAGATACTTTGTATTATTTCAATGTTACAACATTTTAAAATAATAAAATATATTTGTACAGTTATTTTTCCATCCAGTTTTATAAGTTTTAATTGGCAATGTGATCATTAAAATATACACACAAGAATTAAAAGACACGTATCACAGTGACAATGGGCACTCATGTTTATAGCAGCCCAATTTGTGATTGCTACATCTTGGAAACAACCCAGGTGTTCATCAACTGGAGACTGGATAAAAAAACTGTGGTTCTTCTACAGAATGGAGTATTACTCTGCCATTAAACATGATAAGTTTGAATCATTTCTACTTAAATGGACATACCTTGAGGATATCCTCATAAGTGAAATAAATAGGGCACAGATAGGTACATATCACATCTTTTCTCTGGCATGAGAAAATAAAGATGTAAATGAGTTCTAACATTGTATGTTATATATTGTGAAACAGAAAATGCTCAATGTAAAATAGGGTGAAGGGGAAAAATGTGGAGATTGTAACAAAAAAATAAGGAAACAAATTTTATGTATATGGGGGGGGTGGTAGGGTGGGTAGGGCTATGGGAAAAAATGAGAATTAAATTGTGTCTTATACTGGTACAAATCCCCATTATGGAGTGCAATCATGATGTGTATATTTAATGTACCAATAAAGATAAAAAATAAAATAAAAAATAATATATTGTATATTCAATATAAAAAGCACAGTGGAATTTATATTGATTTTTATTTTCCTCAAGCTCTACCCTTCTTCTTTCCTTCTTTAACATTGGAATACAATATTTGAATTTTCCATGGATCTAATTTTAAGTTAACTTCCCTATTTTCATAGTTTGGTTGCTTTTAGGCTTACAGTAAATTCAATCATGTCATCGAAGTCTGCCTTTCAATAATCACACATCACTTCATGTATGTTATATCTAGGGTTATTTTGCCTTCATTTACAATACCATGTTTGCTATTTCTCTTATACTTTTTAGCACACTTATTATATACATCACAATGTGTTATCATTATATGTTAAGTAGTTTGGTGATTAGTATTATGTATCAGCAGTGTTGGTCTTTGTACCCAGATATGAAATCAAACAGCAGTCTAAATGACACTGTCAATGTGCTCTTCATTATGTGCATCGTCCCTGTCACTGAGTACAAAAGACAAGAGAAAGACAGAGAACGAGGCTGTGAGCTGAGACAACATTACCCTCCTTCCCCCCCAAAAAGCTGGGCACTTTCTCTCAAGAAATTTATCCATGTTACGCCCTCAAAGGCTTCAGTTTTCTGAACTGGATTGTCAGATATCTAGGCATAGTGTCTGAAAAGCATTTTTTTTTCCTACTGAAAAGCACATTGGCATGAAATTTTAGCAAGTGTTATGTTCCTTACCAAACTACAGAAATAAGAAAGGTACGTGGAAGTAACAGAAAAGATAGAGGAAGTTCACATAGACAAAGTGAGACAGGTTCATCCTACATGTTTTCCTCTCTCGAAACATACACCTGTCTCTGAACCTCCTGTCTAATGACACAGGTGCTTCGTGACCCCCATTGCTCCACAAAAACAATTGAAAATAACTTTCTCCTTCCTAAAGATGATGAAGAATAATGTGGAAAAACCAGAGACACATGCTACTAATTAATTAATAATATTAATTTATAATGGAGCAGTGTCACCAATGAGTGGGGACAATGATGAGAAAAATATAGGCCCCAAATTCCTAAGTTCAGCAACATCAGTTGATAGCACCATTACAAGTCTTTTCTGTGTACTGAACTATACCTTCGATTCTATAAGAGTGAAATTTTCTGATCTGCTCAGAGACAGGTGATGATGAGGAAGGTTCTGCACTCTGAAGGAACATCATTCTAAGATGAGAATATGCCAACACTTGGAGCAAAGAGCACACAGAGCCCTTTACTTCCATATTCTGAGTGTGGACGCATGTCCATCGTTGTCTGAGAAACATTTTCACATTCATTCTGGCATCAAATAGCTTATTTCTGTCCCTCAGAGATCAATCTGCAATTGCCTCTGCTTTCTGTGTGGTTCCACTTATTGGCTGCAGATGGTTGGGGATGAGTTGACTCAGTTGGAGGCATCAGTATCTTTGCTCTGAGGACAGAGAATTGGTATGGGTCATTTTAGTGTAAGGGATTCTAACAGATTAATGTAAGCCTGGGCCTCGGAGAACTCATTTTCTGCATGGTATGTGTCCTGAGTAGCCAGGAATATATATGAGAAGAAAGAAGAATACATTGACCCATCACAGAAATAACTTTGCTTCTGATAGCTTTTCTTGTGATTTGTGTTCACTAAAATTTTCTGAATTCCTCCTTTCATATACATAAAAGGAATATTTTGAAATGCTTTTCATAATAAACTATCAAGATCTACTTTAAATGTTTTTTTTCAGCTTTAAACTTTTAATTTTTATTATCTGAGCATGCCCAAAAGTGAAGGGGAAACAATCATACTAACTCTTCTTTTTAATGAATTTTTACTGAGTTAATATGTGTTAAATCTTCAAAAATCTTAACTATTAGTATAATTTTCTAATCAAAACCCAGGGAAAGGCTTAGGTTATAAATAATAAAAAGTGTGTGAGGATATTCTGAGGAAAATATCTACTAAAATCATTTTAAGGATTTAATCATTAATGGCCTTAAAAAGACAAATTTCTGATATTATCAAATCTTAGTTTGATTATAAGTTGTTTATAAATGGGCACTTCATCATGGAAAAATATGAAACTTTTTCTTTTTAACATCAGATATTTCAGATATTGTCGACACCTGTAATCTGAAGTCCAATGGCCATGACAGGTGATAGTAATGGTTAATCCTAAACCATGTGACTTCTTTCTATTTAGAATGGGTCACTGTAATGATGAATATAGTTTCAACTTTCTGAGAAGAACGCTGTGAAAATCACTTTCCCAAAGGTGCAACACTCTATGTACTAAGCTGATGTGAAAAGTTTGACATATCATTCCCTGTCAGCATTGAAAGTTTTAATTCTTCACCCTTTTCCTTGTGAACAGTGCATGGCATTGCTGATGAGCAGTGCCCTCATGTATCTGGGCTGTGTGTTGGCATGGCATGTTGGCTTACTTTTCCCATCAAGTTAGAACTTCATTTGAATGCATCCTTCCATCTAATCTCTGTGTGTTACTTTTGTCTACAGCAGTTTTGAGCATTTCCTCTTCTGGCATCATCAACTATATCACTATTTAGTTCTCTGCTGTCCTCTCACACTGCACAGTGAAGCAAAAGTGAGTGTTCTCTTTCTTTTTATCATAACTTCAATGGATGTGACCTCACTGTTGAAGAGCTTTATTTTGCAGTTGGGATAATATCTTCAGTGAAGGAAGCATTGTTAACAATCTACAAATATCCACTCGGATTTTGTCATCATGTTAAAAAGATTGCAATAAAACTGAATTCTTTTTCAATCTTTTAAGAAGCACTCATCATTGGCACTGTGTTTTAAATTGTGAGGTACTTCACAGTCAGTAAGTTGTATACACATTTTTATGGATATGTGACTAATATGAAGGGAAAAGAAATAACTAAAGAAGAAATAAAGAAGGAGGTAAGGAGAGAAGGAAGGGGAGGGAGGGAGGGAGAAATAAAGGCAGGAAAATGTAAAGAAATTGATTGAGCCCATCCTATGAAACAGCACATCAGAAACAACCTCAATAAATTTCATTAGCAACTATGTCTTTTTATTGGCTTCTTAAACTGCAAGCCTTTTTTTTGAAATTTTATTTTCCTTCTTTTTGCCTAAGGGTGATTTTATGGGTGACACCATCAGGACTTTAGATTACTAGCTTTTATAATTATTGTTTTGGTAGAAGCACTTTTCTACTTACCAAGGCAACTATTCATAGTGAAATGTTTTTATTACCAGATGTTTTTTCAGTTATCCTACTGAAACTCCATTCAGAGAATCTAGCCTTCTCTTTTTGCAATATCAAAGAGAAAAGTTTACAGAGCTCTATCATCAGAATGAACTTCGTCTAGCTATAAGCACAGTATAGTTCAGAATTTCCCCTCAATTGTGATAAATAGCTAATGTCTTATTTCTGAAATCACCATTGCAGCTAGGTAAAGATGCAAGGTCTCTGGGCTGAGTCCCTATCTCAGGGTGTATGTTCATATATATAGGCAATCACTAACATCAAAGCTTATTGTTTGTCTCAGAATTGAGGTGCTCTCTGCATGATTCTAATCTTTTTCTAAGCATAAAGTCAACTCTAGATCTGAGTGCTTTCTTCAATATGTAAGTTGAATGTACCGGTAGTTGAAAATTTTACTCTCTTAAAATAA
The DNA here is from genome assembly GCA_004026965.1 of Petromus typicus. NCBI lineage: Eukaryota > Metazoa > Chordata > Mammalia > Rodentia > Petromuridae > Petromus > Petromus typicus. The sequence goes on from PVIR01027235.1 coordinate 22,071, forward strand.
TTTCTCTTCAAGTAAGGAAGCCCCTGCTTTCAGTGCAAAATCAATACCCTCCTTTCCTTCCATTGTGGAGAAGTAGATAAATTCATGTAAAGTAAATGAAGTTTAATTTGACAAGCCTCCAAAATTCTTTGGAAAAATTTTGAAAACTAAATAAATTGACACAGCTATGTGATACAAAACAACATTTGTTAGACATAAAAAAAAAAAACTATTAGAAAAGTTACAGGGAAACACAGAAGGATTAGATCTTAAATGGTTTGGTTTCCAGAAGACTATAAAAGATGCAACACTATCTTGAATATTTTAAATAGTATTTGGAACCTGGAGAGTTTTACCTAACCTGTTTTGCAACAGGTTTAGAGTGTCTGTTTTAATATTTAGGTCTCTGGTCCACTTTGATTTTAGCTTGGTACATGGTGAAAGAGTTAGATCTAGTTTTAGTCTTTGGCAAGTTAAAGCCCAGTTTTTACAGCACCATTTGTAAAAGAGGCTATCTTTTCCTCCATTTTTGGCTGCTTTGTAAAAGATGAGGTGGCTCAGTGTACCTGGAATAGTTTCTGGATCTTCTAGTCTACTCCATTGATACTCGGGTCTCTTACTTTGCCAGTACCATACAGTTTTTATCACGGTGGCTTTATAGTATACTTTCAGGTTTGGAGTTGTAATATCCCCCCACCATGTCCCTGTTGCTTAGAATTGCTTTGGCTATTCTAGGTCTTTTGTGGTTTCAGATGAAAGTTTGGATTTTTTTCTCTAGATATGTGAAATGTGCTGTTGGGATTTCGATCAGGATTGCGTTGAATGTGTAGAGTAGTTTTGGGAGTATAGCCATTTTGACAATGTTGGTTCTTCCTGCCCAGGATCAAGGTATGTCTTTCCATTTTTTGATATCATCTTCTATCTCCATTTTCAGAGTGCTATAGTTTTCAGAGTAGAGGTCTTTCACCTCCTTTGTTAGATTGATTCCTAAGTATTTTATTTTTTTGGATGCTATTGTGAAAGTGACTGACTCTCTAATTTCTATCTCAGTGGGTCTACTGTTTGTGTATACGAAGACTATTGATTTTTGAACGTCATTGGCTTAGGGAAAGACTTCATGAACAAAACTTCTATAGCACAGGAATTGGCTGAGGAAATCAACAAATGGGACCTCATTCTTTTAAAAAGCT
>PVIR01027236.1:0-23123 GCA_004026965.1 Petromus typicus
AAGGTGAAAGGGGACAATGTTGAGATTGTAACAAAAAAGTAAGGAAACAAATTTTATATATATGGGGGGGTGGTAGGGTGGGTGGGGCTATGGGAAAAAATGAGAATTAAGTTGTGTCTTATACTGGTACAAATCCCCATTATGGAGTGCAATCATGATGTGTATATTTAATGTACCAATAAAGGTAATTTAAAAAAAAAAAAAGAAAAAGTACATCAAGATCTCAGACCTCAAATTATACTACAAAACTATGGCGATAAAAACAGAATGGTACCTGCAAATCCAACAAAATGAAATACAGACTTATGGCTCATTGGAACAAAATACATGATAACTTCATTCACTCAACTGCATTATTTTCCACAAAGAGGCCATTCCATTCATTAGAAGAAACATAACTTCTTTTAAAAATGGTGCTGGGAAAAATGACTATCCACACACCAGAGATTGAACCTAGACAGATATCTCTCACCATCCACTAAACTGAAATAAAAATCCATCAAAAAATCTAAATATTAGCACATAAACAATTTGCTGCAAGACGTATAATAACAAAAAAAGAAATAAATGTTATTGTAATTCAATGAGGACAATGTATGTAAAAGTTCACCTTAACAAGACAATTGTATACGTTTTATGTATTATTTGACCTATTAATCAATAGGTACATTTTCAATCTGTATATATGATATTTAATTTTATAATGTAGTATGATAAATAATTGAATGTAATGCTACAATAATAACAGGAAGGTCAAATGAAGAAGAAAATACAAGAATTGAAATGTGTTACATATGTTTTCCAGCTCCCTACAGTGAAAGTAATTGTTATTTATTGTAAATATATGCTAATAAAAATCAGATAATGTAAAATGTAACATTAAAATTGCAAATGTGAGGAGTAAAAAATGTTAAGTATTTCTATGCTACACAAATTAAATTAATATCATATTAAATTACCTTGTATAAGCTTTAAGTGTCACAAAGATTCAAAGTGAAGTTTCCAAAGATCAAGATAGCAGAATTTTAACTATAGATATTACAGGAGAAAACATTTGGGATTATACGTTTACAGTGCTAAATAAAAGGTACATAAGAATGCCATACTCAGCAAAGCTACCTTAGAAGTAAACACATTCTCTGAAAAACTAAAGATAAGAATGTTTAACCACAAAGAAGAATGTAATATTTTTAAATTACTTAAAATTACATAGAGTTGTAAAATTAAGATATTTACCTGTGGATATTTACTTATGTTAATTCCAAATCGATTAAATTCTCAAAGTAGGGGCCGGGGAGTTAGCTCAGTGGTTCCGGCGCCTTTCTTGCAAGCGCAAGGGCCCGGGTTCGATTCCCCGGTAACCACATAACAATACTGGGTGTGGAGACTCACATCCAGCAGCAACCAGTACCACATACCACAGTGCCGGGCTTGGTGGCTCACGCCTGTAATCCCAGCACTCGGGAGGCAGAGGCAGGAGGATTGTGATGTGAGTTTGAGGCTGAGCTCAGGGCCAGTCAGAACCACAAAGCGAGACCCTGTCTCAAAAAACCTAAAAAAAAAAAAAAAATTCTCAAATTAAAAGCCATAGAGAGACCAAATAGCCAAGATGATAAAACCATATTACACAATACTCACAAGTAACACAATACGTCTCATAAAAGGATAAAAGCAGCATGAAAATTGCCTCAATGAATACATAAAAGGAATTTAACAGGACTGAACAATCAATCATGACTTAAAACCTTGACAAAAATATATAGGAAAACAATACCTCAAAATGATAAAGGACAAACCCACTGCCAACATCATAATAAATGGGAAAAATCCAAAAGTATTCTTTCTAATATCAGAATCATGACAAGGTTGTTTTTGAAGAACAAATAATTCAAAGAAGAAATTAGCATTATTTTTAGAAATTTTTTATTTTTTAAAGTTCTTTGTCTTTTTCAATTGATTTTATTGGTATATTTTATATGCACATCATGATCACACTTAACATTGAGAAATTACACCAGTATATGACATAACTTAATCCTTATTTTTCCCATTCCTTTGCTCACCCTACAACCTTTCCTCCCCCTATATGCATAAAGTTTGTTTCCTTTTGTACCATCAATTTTTTTCTTTCCCTTTTTTGCTTACCCCAACCCCTTTTCCCTTTGACTATTTTCTATTTCACAATATTTATGATACATTTTAGAACTCATTTAGATCTTCAGTTTCTTATATTAGAGAAAAGATATAGTATTTACATATCTGTAACCTATTTCATTTATGAATATGTCCTTAAAGTACATCCATTTTAGTATAAATGACTCAAATTTATCATACCTTGAGGATATCCTCATAAGTGAAATAAATAGGGCACAAATAGGTACATATTGCATCTTTTCTCTGGTATGAGAAAATAAAGATGTAAATGAGTCCTAGAATTGTATGTTATATATTGTGAAATAGAAAATGCTCTATGTAAAATAGGGTGAAGGGAAAAAATGATGAGATTGTAACAAAAAAGTAAGGAAACAAAATTTATGTACATGGGGGGGCGGTAGGGTGGGTAAGGCTATGGGAAAAAATGAGAATTAAATTGTGTCTTATACTGGTACAAATCCCCATTATGGAGTGCAATCATGATGCGTTTATGTAATGTACCAATAAAGATTAAAAAATTTTAAAACATTTATCATTCTTTATGGCCATTTTATTTAAAAAAATCTTTATCCATTCACCAGTTGATGGACATTTAGTTTGTTTCCAAGATTTAGCTATCACAAACTGAGCTGTCATAAACATGGGTGCACATATGTCGCTGTGATGAGTCTTTTAATTCTTTCATGTATAACCCTAACAGAGGAATAGCAGAATCAAATGGGATGTCTAATCCTAGTTTTTTGAGGAATCTCCACACTGATCTCCATAGTGGTTGTATCAGTCTATGTTCCCACTGACCATGAAGAAGTGTTCTATTTTCCTTGTAGCCTTGCCAGCATTTCTTACTCATTGATTTTATGATAAAATCCATTCTTTGTGCAATAAATTCTCAGTGTTGTTTTCATCTGCATCTCTGGAATGACCAGTGTAATTGAACATGTCTTCATGTGTTTCTTAGCTGCTTTTACCTTATCCTCTGCAAAGTGTCTGTTCATTTCAGATTCCCATTTTTGAATTGGGTCTTTAAATTGGGGGGGGTGATTTAATCCATATGAAAATAAAGAAAACATAACTATACTTATAAAACTCAAGATAAACTAGTAGAGAAAGGTTGTTCACATCAAGAAAATCCCACGTCAAAAAGAGAAAATATATTATAAAATAGCTCATTAGAAAACTTTGCAATTGACTGTCAAAAACAAGAAAGAACCAAAAATAATTCTAAAGTATAACACAGAAAGAAATGATAACGTTCAAATCACCAATAAATGAAATAAAAAAACACAATCAATATATATTTTTGAATATATATATATATATATCTCACATGGGATACTTATATACTTATACACATATAAACTATATGTGTATATATATATCACATGGGGAAAAATATATATATATATCACATGGGAGTATATATATATATCACATGGGAATATATATATATATATATATATATATATATTGCCTTGAGGACATGCTCAGAAATGAAATAAATAGGACACGTGTAAATATCATATCATTACTCTAGTGTGAGAAACTAAAGGCACAAATGAGGCCCAGAATGTATGATAGGCAATGAGAAATAGGAAGAAAATGTTCAGCGTGAAAGGGAAAGGTGTGATAGGGGAAAGTGAAAAAGGAAAGAAAAAATTTGATGGTAAAAATAAAAAATGAGGGCTGGGGATTTAGTTCAGTGGTTCCGGCACCTGTCTTGCAAGCTCACGGGCCCTGGTTCGATCCTCGGTAACCACATACAATACTGGTCATGCAGACTCATGCCCAGCAACTATCAGTACCACTTACCACAGTGCCTGGTATGGTGACTCACACCTGTAATCCCAGCACTTGGGAGGCAGAGGCAGGAGGATTGCTGTGATGTGAATTTGAGGCTGAGTTCAGGGCCAGCCTGAACTACAAAGGGAGACCCTGTCTCAAAAAAATAAATAAATAAAAAACAAAGTTCAGGTATACATAGGTATAGGCTGACAGAGAGGGTGGAGGAATAAGAAAAATGAGAATCAAGGTATATTATGTACAGATACAAATTTATAGTATTGAATGTGATCATATTGTACATATAAAATGTACATATGTATGATATGTGCACATATATAATATGTGCATATATACATAGATATATGTATATACACATATATGTATAAGCAGACACACATAAATATATATATATATTTGAAATGACAATATTCACATGCTTCTATTTAGAAATAAACAACAAAGATACCTCCTTTACCTAGTTGACCTTCTTTTAAGATGAGTAGAAGTCTTTGTTATATCAAACAAAAGATTCTCACTAATAGAATGTTTCCTACTTATTGAAATTATCCTCTGAACCAAACTCCCAACCTCCATCCAAACTGATACTGGTACTGAATTTATCTTACAGATCACTCAACAATATACTCTTCCCTAAATATAAGCCAGAAGTTCCATGATCCATATCAACCCCAATTCTCAAGTAAGGTACAAAGGCTACATTTCTTAAACAGAGACTGACCAAGTTTTTTTTTCTAAGTTCACTTAGACTACACTAAACTACTTTTAGACTTTTTTATCCAGAAAGTCACTCACTGCCTTCACATTCCCTATATCCAGTTGAAACAAACCCTCCTCTATTTTGGGCACAAAATTCTAAACTGACAAGAGACAAAATGACTATCAGGAAGATTTATTAGATGTACACCCAATCCTACCAAAAACTCTTGTTCAATGTGCTGTAAAATGTAACAAGGAAAACTTTCGATTTTTATACGTTTGGGCAAAGGAAGACAGTTTGTCTAGTGATTCAATGAGTTTACAGAACAGAGCAGGGACAGACAGTTTATAAATTTGTCCTTCCAAGAAGACAGTGTCTTATAAATCATATGGGTAGAGAATGCCATAAACTTTGTTTACAGACTATAGTTGTTAACAGAATGTATAGTTCTTCAACAATTTCAAAACTTCATTTATAGAAATGTGACTGTCCATCTTATCAGTACCAGGAAGAGATGAGTAGTTACAGGAAAGGAGGGGCCGAACCCGAATGGGTGCTGCTAAATAAATAAATTTATTTATTTAATATATTTTATATAAATATATTTATAATATATTTATATATAAATATTATATATATTATATATATTATATATTATATATTATATATATAATATATTAAATATCCCATACTACCATTTTCTCCTTTGATTGCAGCAGCCTTCAATGAAAGTCTTCTTTCTTGTGAGCTTTTCAAGGACTGGCTCTGTCTATCTGCCAACAAGATGCTTAACTAGCTTACCTACTTGTAACAATATCACCAAGCTGGGTCTCTTCCAGAAGCAGAGGATACAGGCAACTCATGAGAAACATTACAATTTGGAACTGGGAACACTTACACTTCTATTTATTTATTTATTTTAGACAGGGTATCGTTTTGCAGTTCAGCTATATATATATATATATATAATATAATATAATATAATATAATATAATATAATATAATATATAAATATAATATAATATTATCTAAAATATAATTAATATAATATAATATAATATATATTTATATTTATATATAAATATAAAAATATTTATATAAATATTTTATATTTAATCCACCATTTCAGAGAACAGAACTGATTTTCTTTTAAGTTTTGCATTCATTCAAATTTCTTACTGAGCACTTTTACACATCTTCTTCATTGGCTCCTATTCCTCCTTGCCCTCTTAATCTCTTATTCTTCTCCTTCTTTTTCTTTCCTATGTACCTAATCTATTCCAAAGATTTCTTTTTCAGGAATGACTAGTAGTGATCTCCCTGGCAACTACTTGAGAACAACTTGAAGTGACCTTCCTTTTCTGAAACATAAAAACAAACTTCCATCACATGTTGTCAGAAGGAAGTAGCCGAGAAAAGAATGATGAGATATTTTCCTATACTCATTGAAAGATAGGAATGGTACAACCCTTACAGGGACATCAGGAATTCTAATGAGCTCTCCTGACATCTTAGAGAAATGTATTATTGTACTTAGTGCACAAAATACATATAAGTAGGCCACAGAAGACAGATCAGTAGCCCATGAGCAGTCCTCTTAGAATATGTCAGTAGGTCATAAGATATCCTATGAGACCATGTCAGTAGGTTCCAGAAGATACCAAGGACATATCAGTAAGATCAAGTCCACTGTTTCAATTATACATCCTTTCAAAGGCCCACCAAAAAACCACTTCAAAAAGCCTTTTAGAGGCTGGGGAGTTAGTTCAGTGGTTCCAGCACCTGTCTTTCAAGCGCCAGGACCTGGGTTCGATCCCCGGTAACCACATACAATACTGGGTGTGGAGACTTACGCCCAGCAGCAATCAGAACCACACACCACAGTGGGGGGGGGGTGGCTCTCCCCTGTAATCCCAGCACTTGGGAGGCAGAGGCAGGAGTATCGCTGTGATGTGAGTTGGAGGCTGAGCTCAGGGCTAGCCTGAACCACAAAGCAAGACCCTGTCTCAAAAACAAACAAACAACAAAAAAAAAACCTTTTAGCCAATAATGAGAAGGAGATTAGGGAAGAACAATGCAGGGTGGGGTAATAGGTATGACCTTTTAGTTATAAGTGGTGAGCCACTTCTAGAAGTAGGCTACCCTAAAACAGCAAGGGAAACTCTGTTCTGATCCTACAGGGAGGTCTCTCAGCACTAGCAACAAACCTGCTTGGACTGGGGAGTTTGTATTCTTTCTTTCCCAGTCATAAAGAAATGGACCTTGGCTTCTTTTTGTCTTTATCAAACAAGATTTTTTCAGATTTTAAAATGTAATGTTTGAAACTAAATTTCTAGTTGAATACATCACGTGGACTGGAGCAAACTAAAGAAGTTATACATTTTTTTCACTAGTAACATTGGTAATAATGAGAGTAATTACAGCAGAATCACTTTACTAGAAATGTAATGTACTGTCACATTATTGTAAAGCAAATACAGTAATTATGCAAATGTCAGTAGATAACAAGATCTTCATAATAAACTGGAGACACAAATGTAAAAGAAGAAAAGTAAGAATCTTACTGAATATAAGAAGAAAAACTCAAGATATTTTATTGTAGAAATAATTTTTTGATCTCTGTGCAAGGTTAGAATATATGTATAGTAATGAATAATCCAGTAACAATCAGTATTCCTATCATAGTAACTGTGGTCTTGAGGTAGCACAAAAAGATAAAGTTAAATGTAAAGGAGACAAGAAAATTAAAACTTTTAAAGTAAGAAGAATCCCAACCCTAATATGAAGAGGCATGCTGAATAAACCCAAAAAAATGTTTAAGGCAATTCATAGAGTCTTTCTTTGTTTAAATTTAAACTCCTTTCTTACCAGATCCATCACTAACAGGTGATAAATTGACTTACTCAAGAAAATGAAGTACAAGAACTTCTTCATATGGTAAAAGAGCAGGTTGAGATTGTACAAAGTACGTTTTAGTACACACACAGACCAAAAAAAAAAACTACCTGTCCCAGCAGAATTGGCTAGTACTCTTCTGGGGATATACCACTTTTTGCTAGGTTTCCAACTCTTTAAGAGAAGTGTTAGTGGCTAGGGATTTAGTTCAGTGGTTCCAGTATCTGCCTTGCAAGCACAAGGTCCTGAGTTTGATCCCTGCTAACCAACCACACATACCACAATGCTGGGCGTGGTGACTCATGCCCACCAATAATCAGTACCACACACCACAGTGCTGGATGTGGTGGCTCATACCTGTAATCCCAGGATTTGGGAGGCAGAGGCAGGCTGATTTCTGTGAGTTTGAGGCTTGCCTGGATTACATAGTGAGGTCAAGGCCAGCTGAGACCAGCTGAACTGCAAAACAATACCCTGTCTAAAATAAATAAATAAATAGAAGTGTAAGTGTTCCCAGTTCCAAATTGTAATGTTTCTCATGAGTTGCCTGTATCCTCTGCTTCTGGAAGACCCAGCTTGGTAATATTGTTACAAGTTGGTAAGCTAGTTAAGCATCTTGTTGGCAGATAGACAGAGCCAGTCCTTGAAAAGCTCACAAGAAAGAAGACTTTCACTGAAGGTTGCTGCAATCGAAGGAGAAAACTACCGCTTCCAGATATCAGAGACTGATAGGCCTCAAACTCCTCCTGGGGGTAGTGGGGTTAAGATCTTGATCCCCATCCCAGAAAAGCAGTGATTGCAAGTCCCCAAGCTGGAGGGCCAGGACCTTAATCCACCTCTCCTGAAAAACGACTCGACTGAAAATCCTTGCATGCTTGCTACATGAATTCATTTCTCTTTGGATTTCCACCTAGTCGATATTACCTAAGCAAATATACTTGTTGTATGTAATTTTATTGCTTGATCATTATTTTGTCCATTTTGTAATTTTTCATTGTACCAATATTACCTAAGCGACTATACTTGCAGTGTTACTGGTTGACTAATTTTGTCCCACATTAAACCTGCCTCAGTTCACGGTTTTGCTCCATAAAAGCCCCCTGAAAAGGGAGGTAAGAAAGTCACTCATTTTCAAGTCCCCCTTGTGTCTGTCTTAGAGAGCAGCTTTCTTTCTCAATAAAAGTTTATCCTACTCTTAACCTCCATCATTCATAAAATCCATTCCTCGATTTTAGAGACACAAACTCATCTTTCAGGTATATAACAGATCAGGAGCCAGACTTGCTCCCCTGTATCAATATCACATATTCACTTTTGATTTTTACCTGTGATTTTGGTGCCTTAGCCAGAAAATAAAGCAGAAAAAAAAGAAAACAAATCATTGCCAAGATCAGTTTTTTTGTTTGTTTGTTTTGTTTTATGTTTTTTGTTTTTTAGAGACAGGGTCTCGCTTTGTGGTTCAGGCTGGCCCTGAGCTCAGCCTCAAACTCACATCACAGAAATCCTCCTGCCTTTGCCTCCCAAGTGCTGGGATTACAGGCGTGAGCCACCACGCCTGGCACTGTGGTGTGTGGTACTGGTTGCTGCTGGGGTGAGTCTCCATGCCCAGTATTGTATGTGGTTACCGGGGATCCAACCCGGGCCCTTGCGCTTGCAAGAGAGGCGCCGAAACCATTGAGTTAAATCTCCAGCCCACCAAGATCAGTTTTAAGGACACTTTTAACTGAATATTATAAAAGTTTTCTAATTTGAGGTGTTATATTTAAGTATTTGACTCATTCTTAGTTCAAATACATATTTTATGGAAGATAAGTGTTAGTTTTATACTCTTGCACATGCTTACCCACTATTCTGTACATAATTTATTGAAACTCTATCAGTTTCCTATGGGTAGAGAACATTTTTAAAACTTTGTCCAGTGTGATCAATGAGTAGTGTCATGTTAGTGATTGTTGTATAACAGCAAATGTAATAATGCTGCAGGCCAGCTGAGAGATGATAACACAGTGAGTTTAGGAGACAAGTGTAATTTAGTATACCCACAGACAATATGGGGAAATCTCCACCAAGTGGTCTGCTCCAGTCAATGAGGTGTGGGGCTATAAAGACTGAGGAAAAAGGGTATGGGTGCAGAAATTAGAATAATACATGATTGGAGCTCACAATCATATTAAACAGCAGCTTATTTACATAAGGTTGGAAAGCAGGATTTATGTCATCTTGAAGAAACTGAAATGAAGGCGGTTAATGATGCCTGGAAATGTTGAAGTGTAGAAGTGGGTGGGGAAGCTGTTCCCAGTTATCTGGGCCTGCCTGTCACAGTGACAATTTGCATTTAAATTTTACATTTATTTCCTTTTCAATTGTAATTTTATTATAGGTAGAAAATCTAGTTAGACATATGGCAGACAGATAGGGTAGGCCCTTGGAAAACTCACAAGAAGGGAGATTCTAACCAAAGATCAAAGAGATATCAGCAGAACTCCTGGATAACAGTGACTGATAAGGCCTCATTCTCCTGAATAACTAAGTCAATGGGAGTCAAGATCTAGATCCACCCTCTCCCCAAGAATGAAGTAATTGTAAACTCCTCAGAGCAAAGGGCCAGCAATTTGGCCCACCTGGAGAAGTCTCTTCATGGGGAGGAGGGGTGCTATACGACTTGATTTCTCATTGGAACCCACTTGATTAAGATTGCTTACACAACTGTTTTGTTGTAATTCCATTGGTTTCCCAATTTCTTTTAAATCTTATTGGAAACGCCCACTTTACCCACTGGTTAACTGTTAATTTATCCACCTCCTTGAATCTTATTGGAAGCCCTCACCTTAAACCCGCCTCACCTCATGGCTTTGTTCCATAAAAGCCCTCTGAAAAGTGAGGTGAGTGGGTTACCCTCCTTTCTGTCCCTCTTAAGCAGAAGCTTTCTTTCTCAATAAAATTTTTCCTACTCAAACCTCCATCTATCATTCCGAAAATTCATTCTTCAATTTTACAGAACACAAATTCTCTTTTTAAGTGGGGAGCTAGGCCTTGCTCCCCTGTGTCAATTTCATTTCCTATGGTTAATGATGTAGAAAGATTTTTCAAGTGCTTGTGTAATTACATATATATGTAGTTAAATATACATACATAGTTAAATAATATGTGTGTGTGTGTATATATATATATACATATATATATATATGTATATATATACCTCTTTTGTGCTTTCTCTCTATATATAGATAGATAGATAGATAGATAGATGCCTCTTTGATAAAATTGCTGTTCATGTCTGTGCGCAATATTTAATCCAAAAACTTAAATTATTGATTATGTTTATCTAACTGGGGCCTGTTCACAAGAGAGCTGGAAGGAATGAGGGAATGTAGTGTGCGGACCAGAGTTAACATACATCATTTTATTGTCTTATTTGTTTTTTTTATCTTTATTGGTACATTAAATATACACATCATGATTGCACTCCATAATGGGGATTTGTACCAGTATAAGACACAACTTAATTCTCATTTTTTCCCATAGCCCCACCCACCCTACCACCCCCCCATATATATAAAATTTGTTTCCTTACTTTTTTGTTACAATCTCAACATTGTCCCCTTTCACCTTATTGTCTTATTTGTTACAAAGAATGTGGTGTGTTATATCCTCAGAATAATAACTGCAATGTTCATAATTTGCTTATTTTATAAAAAGCAACTGTGAATCTATGCAAATATTTATGGGAAAATTGGCATTCAAGGGAGAATTTAAATATAAATAAGCAAGAAGATAAATTATTAATATAAATTTTCTGAAAATTTGGAAGTAATACATGTCAGGACATAAAGATATTGACCTTAGTTAAGTCTGATACTACTTCTATAACAAAGCATAGAAAAAAAGAACAGTATGTAAGAAAACAGAAATGCTTGATAATGCAAAGTTAAAGAAAGCTTACTGTCTAATTGACACAGGACACCAAATAATTTAAGTTAGCAAAATAAGCCAAAAGAAGGAAATATAACTTCCAATCTGATAGATAAACAAAAAGCAAATTTGTGTTCTCCAAAATTGAAGAATGAACTCTAGGAATAGTGGAGGTAAAGAATAAGGAATACTTATTGAGAGAAAGCAGCTCTTGCCTGAGAAGGACAGAAGGGTATACCTAGAATTTAGGGTGCCTACTTACCCTGCTTCTCAAAGGTTTCTTATGGAGCATAGCCATGAGGTAAGGTGGGTGCAAAGTAGAACACAACTGTAATATATAATGAAAAATTACATTGTGAGCATGAAGTAGAACAAAACCATTATCACCCTATAAGATCTTTGGTATAGTTGCTCAGGTAATGTTGATTAAATAAAATTCAAATGGGGAAGCTAGTCCCATATAGAGGGTACATGGATTTTTCAGAATGAATGGGATAAATAGAGATGATTTAGTACCAAATTAAAGTGATTGAAGTCTACTTAGAATATCAATCACTGCTATTCATCCCCATGGGAAGTAGGTGGGTGTAGTAGATTTTCTCTTTTTATAATTCTAACCTTCAGTGAATGTTTCTCAATTATTTTCTATTATGAGGGCCCAGCCTTATCTAACTGTCTGATAATTTCTATCCAACTTAGCTGTCTGCAATATAATGAATTCTTAAATCTTTTAATTAACACAAAGGCTATCTGCTCATTGTTCAAGAAAGACAAGCCAGGAATGAAAACTGAAAAGCAGAAATGAGTAAATTAAAAAGGCGCTCATGAACAACAAAAATTTAGAAAGTCGTATTTTCCAGGAGTTCACAAGAGCAACAGCATCAGATTTTAGAAGTTTACAAAATGGAAAACAAATACACTGGCAACTGGATTTGGCAAATAAGAAAGTGATTTTTAAGAAAATTTAAAAGCAGTTATATACATATACTTTAAGGGATTTGAAGATAACACTAAGTCTTAAGACTAAAAGTTTTTTTAAGAGTTTTGATGATATTAAAGCTAATTTTCTCTCATCTCATAAATAGTAGGGAGTAATTTAAGGTTACTGAATTGAAAATGTGTCAAATGCATTAGAGCAAGGGAAAATCAAGAAGAGAAAATCTAACTACCAGCCTGTTTCAACAATCATAATTAAACCTGAAGAGGCCTTGAATTAGAATAGAGTAATAGAAATGGTAAAATATGCACATATGTAGTAGGTGCTACTGATGCCAGGCTATTATAACATGGTGATTAATTGGATATTTCCAGTAATATATCTTTTCTCCAAACCATAAATTTCTTAAATGACAAAAATGAACTCAATCTAATAATAATTATAAATTATATGTCTTCATATGTTATCATTGCTGCTAGTTTATAGACTTGAGAATGTTTCAAAGTTTGTAGAATTCCAGTAGATAAGCTGTGAGGATTCCAAGTGAATAGTAATAGCGTGATAGTGGGATTGGTCTCTAATGGGGACATACAGATCTGTTTTTTATTCCTTTCCTAATGACTGAGAATTTAACAGTTTGTGAGATCACAACAAAATGCTTTTCATCTCTCCTTAATGTTCATATTTGGGTTTGTTTTACGTGGTATCACTCTTTAAGTCACTTTTCTCCCTTGAGCTATGGTTTTTTCTGACATGGTCACACTTTCTATATAACATTACAGTGTGGTGTTACCTAGAGCTCTCAAACATTTTCAGTAAATATTTATAGGGTAGCATTTCACTTCTAGATGTTTTAGGAACTTTAAAATAAAATTACTTCTCTTTTATACAGTATCTCTTAAGGCCTCAACAAGAGAAAAGCATGTGGACAATGCTTTCTGTTGCACCATTATTATAAGATCAGTACAAGGCTTGGCCCATAGTGGGGGGTTGAAAATCACAAATTGGTTTATTTACAAATAGACTTGGTTTGAATACAGTTCATCAAAGTAGTGTATTGTGAGACATTGTGTACAAAAGTTATATAAGTCTCTGTTTTCTTGGAGAATTATTCTACTTGTAATGAAAACATACATGTTTTTCTTTTATATTCAAATTTTACCACATCAAAACACACTCCTTTGCATATGAGAATTAAATTTAAAATATGAACCTCATCAATATTTTAGTGACTCTAAGATAAATGTTTCCTAGAGGGCATCATTCATGGCTATGGGGAAAGATAAGTTTGATACTGTTTTTTTAAAAAAATGAATAAACCTGCCAAACATAATGGTAAATAAAACACATCAGACATATAAGCTTAAATAGCATATAGTTTTTCTCATTTGAATAATACAAAGTACTAATACAGAATAAAATAAAAAATCATAAAAAGAAACAGGGAAATGGATCTTTTACAAATCTGAAGGGTTCCAATAGATCTGAGTTGTGAGGATGGATGAAGGGGACATATTATAATGGCTTATATGTTGAAATACCCAATAAATATGCCCTGATAAACCTAGTTTTAGAATCAGTATCTCAGACTGTAATATGATTCTTTTTACTGGGATTTACCACAATTAGCTTTGATCTATGGAATAAAAGAAGTATGTTTCCTGGTTTGTTTCTATTCCAGAGAATCTCGAAATGATATCAGCTCACCAAAATAGTAAGCAACTAATTAGATGAGATTTCAAATATTTGCTAGAAATTAAGTTATTCTTTTGAACACACACACAGAGGCACACACAAACACACAAATGTGAGTGAACACACACATCATCAAAGCAAAATAAACACAGGCAATTTTTTGTTATGGGAAAAGCTGAGGAAAAACTCTTCAGCAGAAAACTGAATAGGCAAAGGATCTTCTTTGTCTAGTCTATCATATTTTTTTCTTCAAAGAAGCATAAATGGAAATTATGTTCATGAGTATTTCAAATTGGGGACATAGCAGATAGTACATCTATTAGAAGAAAGTCATCTATCAAAATAATTTATGTTTACTAGGCATTACTTGCATTTGCAGATAGTTGATCCATAGTAAAGATTTGAAACATATCCATATGTGAATATAAAATACAAACATAATCCATTTTTCTGTACACCTAAAATGCACTGAAACCCCCCAAAATAAGACTATTAATGCCTGGGATTGAAAAGCATTTCTTGGTTTACAGGAATGCACAAAACAAGCACAACTAGAAAGAACGGGATTATCTTTATTTGAAGCATGCTTTTTAGTATGTATATGTTGATTGTGCATTACTTAATTGTTCTAAAATAGATATTAACAAAAGTCATTTGAAATTTTGAACCTGTGCTAAATGTTATATGTTACTGAGGAAAAACTATAGTAAACTTCATTTTGAAGCCAAAAAATGCTTGAAACAAATTGATTCATGCTGGATAAGGCAGCGTACACAGAGCAGGCTTAATTTGCAGTTCATTTTCAAAGCTGTCTCTGACAAGTCAATGATTTCTGGCCAGTGGTCAGGGCCTCGGTCTTTACCATTGCATATGTCTGTTTCTGAGTCACAAAGTATGATTTTGACAGTTTTTCATCCTTTCTGACTTTGTTGTTGATTTCTTTTTTACAATTCATGACTAAAGAATCCTACATATGTCAAGACAATATGTGGCATCTTTTGTAAGAATAGACAGTGATTTTATTCTCAGAATAAAGCATTATTTTTTTCAAGAGAAAAAGTTTAATTTCACTATATCTCTGAATTTTTTGTAAAATAGAATATAATTTACTATAGATTTTATCTAGTAATTCATAAAACTTGTATATGACTTGTAGAACATACAGTAAAACCCCAACTTATGATCCTTCACGTTGAAAATTTTCACAGATATGAATGAATATCACATTGAAAATATTCATAGATGTAAACAAATTGGGGAAGTAGCTCACATGTCTGCCAAGCATTGTCATATTTGTACTGCTGCGCATTTACTCTCTAGAGTGAGAGTGTTCAGTAGTGGAGAACTTGGTCACAGCCACATACGGTCCAGAAAGAAGAGGACACGCAGTAGTGATGCAGAGGAGACTATTAGGAAGTGCAAAGTGATACACATCGTATGTTTATGTCTAAGTTGTATAGGACTCTCTTCTTTAAACTTATGAATGACTCTGACTTAGGAACATTCCCCTGGAATCGAACTTGTTTGTAAGTCTGGGACTCATTTTATATTGTTATTTAATATCACAAATTAAGACAAAAAGTATTATGATTTGTCCCAAATCATATAAAGACAGTTACTATATGTGCAAATAACATTCGGGTTTGCTGATACTGAGTTTCTATGTCTATAATTCACAATCAGAGAAAGGGAAGTTATTGTCTGTTTTATCATGTGTATCTCATCTGAAAATATAGAATACTGGGCCTGGGAGTTAGCTCAGTGGTTCTGGCAAGCACAAGGACCCGGGTTCAATCCCCAGTAACCACATACAATACTGGGTGTGGAGACTCATGCCCAGCAGCAATCAGTACCACATCCCACAGTGCTGGGCGTGGTGGCTCACGCCTGTCATCCCAGCACTCGGGAGGCAGAGGCAGGAGGACTGCTGTGATGTGAGTTTGAGGCTGAGCTCAGGGCCAGCCTGAACTACAAAGCAAGACCCTGTCTCAAAAAACCTTTAAAAAAATTTTAAAAAGAAAATATAGAATACTGTAGTTTAAATTTGTCTGCTATATTTTGATCTTTGGAAAACCAAACATTTGAAATCAACTGAAAGATTACTTTATCCAAGATTAGATATGTATACTTTTCTAATTTATACTGAATGAAAGTGTGAAAACGAATGTCATTTAAATGAAATCAGAGCCCTGATTTCTCACCATAACTGTTCATAAGAAAGCTTATTTATTATTTACATCAATAGGAGGTCCAAATTTTATTTTCATGTTATCCCTAACCTTTTGTTTATGCTTTTACAGGCAAAAGATGTTGGTTCACTTGAAACAAGTGTTACCATGTGTTACAAAGACTGGGATTAGTTTATCAAGAACCTCTACTGTCAATATTAGCACAAAGAAAAATAGATACATGAAGTTCTGTTAGTTTTCCTTCATTTTTTTCCTTATAAAAATGAACTTCATTTCAAATCCAAGGAGTATTATTATATATAATATAATTTTATTTCCTAACATAGATGTCCAAACACTTTGTCTACTATATTTTTTGTTACATTTTGTGTCGTTTTTACCTTGCCAAATTTCAGTAATGCATTCACCAGTAAATAAATGAAAGATTCCCCTTTCAGGACAAAGGTCATAAAACCCAATGACTGGAAGTAAATCAAATAAACTGAAAAAGACAAAAAATGAAACATCAAATTCGATTGAATAAGTATTTAACTTTTGTGGCCCTTGTTTTGTCTATGAAATAAATTTATATTTTTCAGTATCTCACATCTGTTTCCTGTTTATGAGAAAAATGACACAGTATATTACTTTTATATTCATTTATGAATAAAGGTCATACCATGCCTCCTTCAAGTTGAGTTGTTTATATCGTCCATGGTAATATCAGAAACTCCCCTTTAAGTTAATCTTTTTTATTAGTACATGACTGTTATACATATTGAATACATTTATCACAAACAGAACATGTCCTGTGTTAATCGCTTTTATTTTTCTTCCCTCTCCCTTCTTCCCCTCTTTTTTTTTTTTTAATTAAGGTTTTTTGAGACAGGGTCTCACTTTGTGGTTCAGGCTGGCCCTGAGCTCAGCCTCAAACTCACGTCACAGCAATCCTCCTGCCTCTGCCTCCCGAGTGCTGGGATTACAGGCGTGAGCCACCACGCCCAGCACTTCTTCCCCTCTTTTTTTTACCTGTAGGTGTGTCTCCCTTTTTGAAAGGTCTAGGTCCAAGTTTCTTATCATCAAGTCATAGTAGGGAGTGTGCCCAAAATTGCAGAATGAAGATAACCCCTTCTGACAGTTCAAATTAAAAGAAGCACTTATAATTTTCTTACTTATGGGTTACAAAATCCTTGGAATATATAAAAATTTTCTCTTGCCATTTTTGCCTAAGTGCAATTAATATCTTTTATTTCAGGTAAAACGTGCATAAGCCTGCAGTTAAAATGATGTAAAACAAGAAAGGATTGATAACACTCAGCCTCTGTTCAACTAAAATATATATTCCCATGTGTAGAGAACTTAGGCTTTGTCAAATGAATATTCAAACTTTATTCAACTAAAATATATATTGCCTTGTACAGAGAGCTTGGACACTGTCAAATGAAACAACCAATTAGTCTCTTTCTAACAGTTAGCAATCCAAACTGTAACATCATACCAACTGTGATTAAGAATGGTATAATACATCATCATTGTCAATACTATTCAGCCAATGTAAACCTTCGAAATGCACTTGTCAAAGAAAAATGCTCCTTTGATTTCTATTACACTTTTCCAGTAATTACTGTCATCAGTGGCAGGTTATTATTACAGTTGAATAGAGGTTCAGTAATTACTTTTGCACAGATTCTAACAGCTTTTAGATTGAAGAATATTCTGACAGTTTGAATACTCTTGACAACAATTACCTTTTTCCTAGTTAATGCTCATTTAGGAAAATTAAAAATTAATTCTGCTCAGAGGAAAAATTATGTATGTCACCAGTAAGTGGGTTTATACAAAAAAAGGCTTAAAATGAAGAATGACTTAGATGTATTTCAAAATCAGCAGTAAAGGGCATATTGACCATGTTGGTTTCATTAATAATAAACTATGTGGATTGATCAAAACTAGTACTATATAGAGTTATTAACAGAAACTACTGCATTTTTTTATGGTTGTAATGGAGAAAATTTATACCTTTGATCCCTACCTTTTTTCTGCTTGCCCAGAAATCGATGGTCTTACAGGCCAGCCCAACAGACACCTTCCACTTAAATATAACCACATTGTACATAACCATAAGATGTTCCTTTTACTTTGAGATCCTATTATGATAGCCTTAAACCGTGTTTCTATTAGCCTTAAATATCCCCATGAATATCCTGTTATGTTATATCCTTTCTTTTAGCTCTGAACTCCTGTTATACATATCCTATTAGTCTTAGCATTTGCACTGTATATCACATTATGTATCTTCTATTAGCTCTAAAGGCCCTGTTATGCTATTTGAACAAAATGTTCCTAAAGGAAACCCCTGACCTCAAACAGCTACACTATTTGCTTATCTGATAAAAATTTGTGCTCCTGTAAAATTCCACTTTGCTCATTCCAAGACCATCCCAACTTAAATTACTGTGTAGACCTTCCCCTCTTCAATTACTCAAGTAAAACTTATCCGGGCCAACTAGTAATGTTTTTTCTGCACCTTTTTGAGTGGCTTTTAGCCTTTCCATGGTTCAGATTTCCTACATTAATTGTTATTTATGTACTGTTTTCAGACAGAGTTTTGTTACGCCTTTAGAGTGGCCTTGAAATTCTCTGCAGCTCAGGTTGGCCTAGAACACTGAACTTTTCCCCTGCTTCAGTCTCCAAAGTTCTGGGATACCAGGAATGCACCACTATACTCAGATCTACTACATTGTCCGTGTTGTCATTGAGTCACATTACATACCTGCGGATGGATGAGATTCTCCCAAAATTTTCTAAAGGTTTACAAAATAAAGGTATAACCTGTGATTATAAATAACACTCTATGATGGGTTTTTAAGTAACATTACCAAAAATATATACTTTTGGTCATTGATGTATTATTGCTATCTTAACTATATTTTTTCTGTAATATATACTTGTATCAATGTATTATTAATCATGCATATATTTTAATGTATCTATTATACATAAATAAATATTTTTCTTTTCCATAAATGAATTTTTTCTAACTTATTCTATATGTGGTTTGGAAACATCGTCTACCTTGTTCATTTCAAAAGTTTATGACCTTCCCAGGGGATAGTAAGGTATAGTTCCAGCTATGTCTGGGTGGTCATGAAAGTGCCTTTGTCTCTCACTTTCCCCACATTCTCCTTCCTGGAAACCATAAACTAAGCATTGTTGCTCAACCATGTCCACATGTCTTTACATTGCAGCCAATCAAATAGGGACTAAATCCTCTGAAATATGAGTCAAAGTAACCTCTCTGCCTTTAAATTGTAGGTGTTAGGGCCAACGACTTAGCTCAGTGGTTCTTGCGCCTGTCTGGCAAGTGCAAGGGCCCGGGTTCAATTCCCCAATAACCACATTGAATACTGGGCGTGGAGACTCATGCCTAGCAGCAACCAGTACCACATACCACAGTGCCGGGCGTGGTGGCTCATGCCTATAATCCCAGCACTTGGGAGGGAGAGGCAGGAAGATTGCTGTGATGTGAGTTTGAGGCTGAGCTCAGGGCCAGCTGAACTACAAAGCGAGACTCTGTTTCTAAAAAAAAAAAAAATTGTAGGTGTTATTTTGTCTAGAAATAAAAAACAGATTAATACAATATCTAAATGACTGAAATGGATAGCTATAAAAGAAATATACAGTATGTGTCAAATAGATTTCTTCAGAATTTAAAAAATAAAATTTACCAAAAACTAATGTTAGCCAACACATTTGAATAGGTCAGGTGCAAAATACTTGTAACAGAAAAATAGAATTGCCAAGAGTACTATTTTCAGCTTCAGTACATGGCTGTCAACCATTTTTCATTGATGTGCATGTAAAAAAAAAGATTCCAATTTATAAATATACCTTACTAGCCATAAAATTATCCATAGCATAGATATAAAACAGAATACTTTTTGTAGCAATGGTTTTCAATGCACTTTTCTTCTTGCCGAACAAACAAATGTATTTGATTAGAGAAAGAAATGAATGAAAAACAACTGATATTTTACATTTTAAAACAGATTCTATAAAAACTTGGTTCAGTGTCAAATCATGTTTGTATTTCTTTTCTAGTATAATACTAGTATTCTAGTCACTTTAATAATTAATGAAATTAGGGCCGGGGATTTAGCTCAATGGTTCCGGCGCCTGTCTTGCAAGCGCAAGGACCCGGATTCGATCCCCGGTAACCACATACCTATACTGGGTGTGGAGACTCACGCCCAGCAGCAACCAGTACCACATACCACAGTGCCGGGCGTGGTGGCTCACGCCTGTGATCCCAGCACTCGGGAAGCAGAGGCAGGAGGATTGCTGTGATCAGTTTGAGGCTGAGCTCAGGGCCAGCCTAAACTCCAAAGCGAGACCCTGTCTCAAAAAAACCTAAAAAATTTTTAAAAAATAATTAATGAAATTAATATAGTTACAAAGTTTTAAGAATCAAATTCCAATAGACATTCTCTTCTGTCATCAAACCCAACATAAAGAAAACACTTTAACTGTTATAAATATAAGATTTTTAAAATATTTGTTCTTTAATAATATAAAATAGTACACAAGCATCTATTGCAATGATTATATAGTTTTTACACTTACTGACATCTACATGTGATAAAATTCTTTGAAGGAGACAGGAATTTAGCTCAGTGTTTCTGGTGCCTGTCTTGCAAGTGCAAGGGCCTGGTTCAATCCCCAGTAACCACATACAACCATGCTGGATGTGGAGACTCACACCCACCAGCAATCAGTACCACACACCACAGTGGGGGACATGGTGGCTCATTCCTGTAATCCCAGCACTTGGGAGGCAGAAGCAGAAAGATTGCTGTAAATTTGAGGCTGAGCTCAGGGCCAGCCTGAACTACAAAGCGAGACCATCTCTTTAGTTTTTGTTTTAGTTTTTGAGACAGGGTCTTGCTTTGTAGTTCAGGTTGGTCCTAAACTCAGCCTCAAACTCAGAAATTCTCCTAATTCTGCCTCCCGAGTGCTGGGATTACAGGCGTGAGCCACCACACCAGGCACTGTGGTATGTGGTACTGATTGCTGTGGGTATGAGTCTCCATGCCCAGCGCTATTGTATGGGGTTACCAGCCATAGAACCTGGGACCTTGCACTTGCAAAGCAGGCATCAGAACCACTGAGCTAAATCCCAGTCCCCTATGATGAAATTTTTGATGAAAACAGATATACAAGGACCTTCCCTCAGACTGATGAAAGTCATTTATGACAAATCTACTGCCAACATCATATAAAATGGTGAAACCTGGAAAGATTCTTTCTATGATCAGTAACAAAATAAGATGTCTACCTTCCATAGTCCTGTTCAATAAAGTACCCATATTTTTAGCCAGAGAAATAAGTAAAGAGAAAAAAAATAAAAAGAATTCAAATAATGAAAGAAATCAAAAATTCCTATTTGCAGAGATTATCCTTTATGAGACTGAAAAATTCTACCAGAGATAATAACTTCAGTAAAGTTTCAGGATACCAAAAAGCACACAAAATTCAACACCTTTACTATATATCAGTAACGAACCCACCAAGAAAATAATTAGGAGCTATATTCCATCCATGGTGTCCTTAAAAATAGGTAAATGGTTAGGAATTACTGTAAACAAAGAGGTGAAATAGCATTTACTATTAAAACTACAGAATGCTGAGGGAAAAAAAGATTGAAGAGGATGCTATAAATAGAGAAGACATATGGTGTTCTTAAATAGAGACAATCAATACATCAAAGTGTTCATGTTACCAACATGATATATAGATTTAAGATAACTTCTATAAAAATACAGACATTAATCACAGAGCTAGAAAAATAATCAAAATTTTTTGACATCAGAAGACACATAGAATAGTCACAGCAATTCTGAAGAAAAAGAGCAAAATAGAAAACATTACAATACCAGATATCAAGTTTACTGCAAATCTACAGTAAAAATACATCATACATCATGTTACAGGCAATAAAAAAACTTAATGATCAGTGAAATACAATAGAAGATGGAGAAACAACAATGAATATCTTCAGTCAAATGATTTGATTTGTTGTTTATTGTTACAAGTCTGCAATACATAATATATTCATTCCTTGTGATTTGTTAGTACATCTGATTTTTTACAAAGGAACCAATTACACACAGTGTTGAAAAGATACCCTTGTTAATGAATGGTGCTGGAGAAACTGGTACTGATGTATAGAAAAATGAATCAAAACCTATATATATCTCACACTCTACACTAAATAAAAATAAAAATCAAACTTAATCATACAAGTATATATCAGAACAAAAATATTGTATCTAATAAAAAGTGAACTCTTGAAAACATAAGCACAACCAGTCTTTCTGAATAGAACCCCCGGTGATCAAGAAATAAGTCAACAAAAAAGTTATAACAAATTCAAAAAGGTTCTGTACAGCTGAGGAAACAATCAACACATTGAAGAGACAACCTATGAAAAGGGATTACATTTTCTATCAGCTGCTTCCTGGAAGGAGGACTAATATCTGCAATACATAAAGCAAAATAATCAAATGTGTTAATTTTCATGAATACACACATCACAAAGAAAGTACAAGTGAGCAATAAGTACAGGACACATTTCCATCACAAGAGTCCTCAAAGAAACAAATTAAAATAATACATCTCTTCGAATCTAGTAAGATTGTGGGTTATCAGAATTTAAAATCAGCAAATGCTTAGAGGATTTAAAATACACCAAATGTGATGGAAGTTGAATACTTCTACATTGTTGTTAAGAATTTAACGGAGAGGCCCACGCCAGAGGAGCGCCCAGGGACTGAGGTTAGCAGCGGGCGGCTCGGGAAACGGC
>PVIR01027237.1:0-23118 GCA_004026965.1 Petromus typicus
CCCCTTTTTCATTTGGAGGCAGGTAGTTGCTTTATTTACATGACAACAGGATCACAAATTTTATCCTAGATGAAAGAGGTTTTGTTTCTTGTACAGAGAGATCACGTTTTACAGGTGCTTGCAGTATAAAGTTCAAAATAACATCTCAGCCATAACTTAAGGCATGTATTTAACTGTGTTACTATTTATTTAAAAGGTTAATTCTGTCAGCACAAATGTCCGGCAGTTTTAAAAGATACGACACTGTCTCTAAGTCAGTCTTTCTACTCACTGTCTCTCCATGTCTTTAAACTCCTTGAGCCTGATAAGACCCTCTCCAGGTTCCCATCTTCGAACATTACATTAATGTTCCTTCTTCGAACATTACATTAAATATCAGTCTTCAAATAAGGTCTTAAATTTCCAATTATATGACATGAAAGAGGGCTACATTCATTTCAGCAAACTTTCAAATGTTTAGAGAACAAAGCCTTGCCTATTTCTATAATGTTTTCTGTTTTCTAAATCTTCTTCGCACCAGTCTCTTTTGTTATCTGTTTTACTAAAGTCTTAAACTCACTGAATAGAGCTATCAGTGGGACAGTGAGAGTAAAGAAGTGTTAACTTGAAGAGGTTCGGGTCTAGTCTAAATAGCAGTCACAGAAAAAAATTCCCATAAAAATGAGTTTATGTAACATGTCTCTGGGAACACTACAGAAAAGAAATGTGCAGTGGTGAGATAAACTATGGCAAAACCATGAAAGTTCAGAAGTGTTGCTTAAGAATGCAAGCATAGGTTTTAAACTTCTCAAGGTTAATTGTAGTTCCAACATTTGTTAGTTGTTTGCATCATTTGTCTCAGCTGTAAAATGGGACAATAATACCACATAATTCAGAGGATTATTGCTGCAGTCAGATGATTACATGCAACGATTATACATGATTATATATGGTGAAGAACGCACAGCCGTGTCCTTGACACATAGCAAGTGTTCACTATTGCATAACCCTCAATAAATCCCTGACCCCTCAGGGCTTCAGGTCTCTGATTTACAAAGTAAATAATGCCTTCCACTAGGATTGTAGTGAGTATTGATAGAGTTAACATGTGAAAGTGTCCAATACAATGTGTAACAAGGATTTAGCATTCCGTAGTTTTCCTTCCTTTATTTTTATATTTGATGTTTAAAAGTGGAGCCAACAAAGCCCCTTGCTTCACAAACAAGATGATAAACTAAATGAACAGACTGTAAAGAGTTCCTCTGACACTAGAAAGGTTAGGTAAACTCACATGCTTAAAAGGCTTATGAGGGCCACCAGCTAAGAAAGTAAGCCAGAAAAACATTAAAGCAATCTTCTGAAGCATGTGGAATATGATCAAAGACTGAAACAGAACAAATGCACTTATAATGTTTACTGCCATAAATATACTTTAAAAAAGTAATTTGGAAATTTTTTTTCTTCACATCTTTGAACTTTAATCTTAATAATTGAGAAGAAGCATTTACATTTGTTTTTTAAATTTTTTTCTTTATTTAAATGTAAGGTGACATCAAACATAAAAATATGTTTGCAAGTCTACCTCTTAGCTAATGTTCCCCACTGAAAATCTGTGTCTGGTGTGACAATCACTGGCCACATGTGGATATTTGTGAATTGGTTAAAATCAAATATTTAGTTCCTTGGAGATACCAGCTTCTTTTAGAGTGCTCAGCAAACACGTAGCTGGTGACTACTGTGTCAGCAGAGCAGATCTAGACCATTTCCATGCTGTAGATAGTTCTGCTACACAGGCTGCTTCGATACATTCTAGTCATTTATTATTAAAATATTTAAAGAAATGTATGGCTTCATGGATATGTAATCAAAGTGCTGCTAGTTTATATAATCAGTTATAATGCACAAAAATGAAGCCATAATCCCTGCCAGTAAAGTGATTGAGTAGAAGAATTAAACTCACATTTTTAAAAGAAGAACTAAATGGTGGATTTATGTATGTACTCCTCTATCTAAATAATTTTTTGTCAGAAACCTACTTATTCACAAGGCTAATGGTTGGGAAAGAGAGAAAAAAAATGGAAAAGTAGTCCCTCTTAATGAGAATGTCCTATTTCTGAGCATGTTGACCATGCTGGTCTTGAACTCCTGAACTCAGTCCTCCCTCCTCCTTTATTTATTATATTTATATTTATTTATGTTTATTTATATTTTATATAAATATTTTATATTAAATATTTTATTTTTATTTATATTTATTTATTATAAATAAATAATGTAGATGAATAAGATAAATAATAACATGGCATTCAAAATATTATGTGACTTACCAGTAAGAAAAGGGTTCAGAAATTTTTAAAATTTTCTCATCAATTTTACTGATGATTCTGTATCAAGATATGAAATGCTACAGAACTATATTCATTAACTTTCAGTCACTTAAATAATGGAAAGGCTTTGTGAGAAAGGTGATAGAAATATTATGAAGAAATAAAATCACCTTGTTCCTTATTGTGAACTACATGATCTTAAAAATAAAAATGGCATTTAACTAATAGTTTAGAACTGGGTTCCAAAGGTAGGTTCAAACTCCTGAACTTGACGTTGAAGAACCTCTTAAGACAGACTGATTCTACTGTTAGTCTGTCTCATTACCCACCTCCTCTCACCTTGCGTTGCAGACACACTATATTGTTGTTTCTGGAGCAAACTGACGATTGTCCTTCCCTTCCCACTCTCCCCTTTGTAACTTCCACTCCAGACCTCGTGATGGCCACCATCACCCTCATGTTCTGCTGGAATCTCACCCACCCATCAGAATGCATTTGGAAAAGTCATCTTTAGAATTTGGCCAAACCTGAATTTTCTTCCCCGTTTCTCAAGGCAGTGTTCTACTCTCATGTCCACCCCAGATGAAGTCACCTTTTAAAGCCAATACACTTTACATCATTTATGTACAAGATGATGTTGATGCCTACAGTGAGGAGTGGTATACTACTTCTGTGGTCCTTCTCCGCTGCTCCTGACAGTTGAAACCTGATTTCTGAAAGATTTACTTGGATTTGACTTAGTTTCAATTAAAAAAAAAAAAAAAGAATAGAGAGACTCACGCCCACAGCAGTCAGCACCACATACCACAGTGCCGGGCATGGTGGCTCCCGCCTGTCATCCCAGCATTCGGGAGGCAGAGGCAGGAGGATTGCTGGGATGTGAGTTGGAGGCTGAGCTCAGGGCCAGCCTGAACTACAAAGCGAGACCCTGTCTCGAAAAAAAAAAAATAGAATAGAATAGAACTAAAAGTTATATGTAAATTTTCTCTCTCTTCCTTTCCTTCTCAGGTTTTCCTTCCCTTTCTGTGTGAACAGCTTCCAGAACTGCCTGAACATGTCAGCCAGCAGAGGCTCTAGGAAAGATGTATGAATTAAGTGGGACTATTTATGTCTTCACCTCTTCTGAGCCCTCTATTTGAACTAAAAATAGGAGACACAAATTGCCTCTTTAAAAAAGTAATAACATGTAAAATAAACATAAAAGAAACTATTTAATAAGTCAAATTATTTTCTATTCTAATGCTCAGGTCCCATGAAGCATCTAGGTTTTACTTGTTTGTATTCAGCTTGTACTTTTCCCCCTCTGGATACAGATCACTATGGCAAATGTTGATCGACCATCAAGGCATTTCCCAAGGTTCTTGCTTCGATACTTCCTTTATCTTAAAGCTGCTGATTAGTCTGCTTATTCCAACAGCCCTTCCCCCTCCTTCACTGCAAAATTCTGTCTAAATGATGTACTTTCATTTTTCAAAATTTCATTCAGTTACCCTTAATGGTTTAACATATGACATGTACGTTCCGAGATTGCCTTACAAAACCTAACACTATTACGTGGTATTCATTTGCAGAGCAAAACACATTGAAATTTGGCAAGAAAATATTTTTATACTAAGCATATTTATTTAGTTCTCTGCTTAACACAAACGACTCGCTTGGGTACACAAGTTCCAGGACAAAATTATTTTAAAATCTTTGCATTTAAAATTTTTTCATCTAAAAATTATTCTCTAGAAAAGTTGCTCGATAGTCAGTTAGGGTGGCACAGACCTGTATTTCAGCACTTGGCAGCTTGAAGAAAATGAATGGCAAATTCGAAGGCAGCCTGAACTACATAGTGAGGCCCTGCCTCAAAGGAACACATAGGTAAATAAACAAACCAAAAAGTTGCTTAATTTTCCTGTAAACATTCCACATCACTCCTTTGCCTCCTCTTCTTCCAAATTTAATGATACTCAACATCTATAAATTTCTTAATCTGATTTTCAGGCCCTCTGTAATCTGACTCCAGGGGACTCTACTGTTTTGAACTCCCCTTTTATTGGCCTATGTTTCAAAAAAATGTAAATCATCATTCTCTAAATATAGGTCTCAACTTCTCACAAATGTCTTTTGTTTCTATTAATTAGGAGACAAGCTCTTGCTATGTAGTTCAATTTGGCCCTGAATGCACTGTATAGCTCAGACTGGCTACAAACTCCGAGATTCCCCTGCCTCAGCCTTCTAAGTGCTGGGATTGTAGGCATGCAGCACCACACAAAGCTCTTTCATGTACTCATAATTTGAAATGCCCTTCTGCCTCATCCTCACCAAACTAGAAATGTTGAAACTGTAAATTTTAAAAGATCTTTTTCAAATACAACGGACTGAAATCTCTGATTGTCCCAGGATAAAGTTATTTCTGAGCCTTCAGGGCTCCCATTGTAAACTTGTTGTAGTTATTGTGTAGTTTATAGAACTCTTGTTTGTAATAGTTTTTATCTGCTACTTGATTTTAATCTTAGTGAGTGGAGAGATTATATTCTATTCATTCTTTGTATCTCTCTATACCATTATCTAATCCGTTAGTGAACAAAGTACAAGTGAATAATTTAGATATTTATAACCATTCAGCAAAAATCATGTCTCTAGTATTTTCAGTTTTAGAAAAACCTTTCAATATGTTAATGCAATTACTTGGTACAATTCCAATATTTAAGTGTAAAAAGCATTATTATATCCATTTTATAAATTGCACTGTGGATGAATAAGGAAAACATATTTTAGGTATTAGATATGTATTATACAAATAAAGAAGCCAAGGCTCCAGCAATCCAAAATAACTATCCAGTCAACACAGCTAGTTAACACATGTGCTGAGTTTGGAATTGAGTTCCTGACATTTGCACTACATCAGTGGTCTCCCTTAGTTAACCTTATTTAGAAACTGAATATTTTTCAGTTCAAGAAATTTACATTTTTCCTTGCCTTATTTTTTTCATGCTATAAAGTATCAAAATATGTATCAAGGGACACAAATATTTCTGCTCTGATTTTCAAGGTCTTGCCTTGAAAAAATCCTGGAATTCAGAATATATCTTAACTTCTTAAAGTCTGTTTTATTTTAATCCTTTGGGGATAATACTACTTCTCCAACTTCTAATTTCTCCTCCTTCTCCATGTGAATGAGTTTCTTGTTTGGGACATCCAAAAATTGCCTTTGTGAGTAAATAATAAAAACCAGAATTATCTAGCCTCCTATTGTATGGAATACATTAGTTTAACCATATAATTAGGTTATACAACTTGAAAAACAGAAAATATAATGAGGTAAACTACAGATGTAGCAAAATGTAGTCATTAAGAGCATAAATTCTGGAGTCATGAGACCTGATTTGGAATTCCATAAGTTAGCATTACCTGTGTGATCTTTATCTAGTTAATTAACCTCGTTTTGTCTAACGTGATTCAGATGGATAATGGGATTGTAATAGTACTTCCCTTACAAAGCTGTTATGATTGTGGAATAAGACAACCCATGCAACATATTTGCCCCGAAACTTTTAATGGGTGTTGTCATCTTGTGGTCATCATCATCAACATCAAAGGAAAACAAGACTGAAAAAAATACAGGCTTTAGAATTCTTTTGTCAGTATAGAAACATGAGACAGAAATTAGCTCCTATATTCTCAGAAGAGAAAAGAGCTTAAAGATATTCACATCAACAACCCACTTCTTCTACACAAGAAAACTGAAGATCATGAAAATGACATACACAGCTGGCTCGCAGTGAAGCCTAAGATTCCTGACTCGAAGCCCAGGAATCTTCCTACTGTGTCATTGTAGCCACACCAACTCATCCCTGCCCTATACTATTTGGTTTTCAGGAATGTAGGGTCATGGTACAGAGGAAACAAGAATAATGTGTTTTACACTTCACTGAATGTACTGATTTCAACATGAGAGATTAAGGCATAAAATGAAGCTGAATAATGATGAAAAGAAGAAACTTAAATAAGTAATTATAATGTAGATATGAAACCTTACTCCTGAGATACCCTTAAAATTAAGACATCCTCTTTATTCATTCTCAAAGGTTTTTGACACTTCCTGTGAAACAAGCAGTATTTCAGTGCTTAACCGCAACCTCGCCTAATACTAGATGCCACTGAGAGCACCTTCTATCACCAAGCTATTATTTATCTGGAGAATCCATTTACACTAAGCAAAGCTTGCATTTAGATAAGCTCACCATCCCCCACCTCCTTTTTTTTTTCTTTTTTGAGACAGGATCTCACTTTGTAGTTCAGGCTGGCCCTGAGCTCAGCCTCCAACTCACATCACAGCAATCCTCCTGCCTCTGCCTCCCAAGTGCTGGGATTACAGGCGTGAGCCACCACGCCCGGCACTGTGGTATGTGGTACTGGTTGCTGCTGGGGTGAGTCTCCACACCCAGCATGGTATGTGGTTACTGGAGATAGAACCTGGGCCCTTGCATTTGCAAGACAGGAGCCGGAACCACTGAGCTAAATCCCCGGCCCACCATTCCCCTTATTTTTAATAAGACCTTTTGCCCTTTATGTAGGGATTAATTTGTTTATTTACTTATTTTTTATTTATCATTGCCAGTGCATATTAGTTACACAAAATGATGTTTGTTCCCTTATGAGCTACTTAATTCCATAGTGTTGAAACTTCAATTTATGCCTGTCAACCACCCTTATCTCTAAGCCACCATTTTAATTTTTATATTTTTGAAGTTATTTCAGATATCCTGTAATATTTAGCGAGGATTGTAGGAGAGAAGCCTCATTTGTCCAGATCAATTCTAATAGTAAAAGCTCAAATACAGCTATAAACAAAACTATTATAATCTATGGAATTAATGTACCAGCTTCACAAACATATGATTAAAAAATTCTTGCATTTTAGAGCCAAACTACTCTGTGCACAAATATATTTGCCCTTTATGTATATATAGCATCTTCTGCATGAAGTAACCCCACCTATATTAGTACAAATAATGTCTTAATGTGTGACCTGCACGTGTGCATGTGTGTATGTACATGTGCACGTACACACATGCACCTGTTTCATTTGGTTTAATATCTACAACTTCATAAAACTTAATGAACTCTTTTACCATAAAAGCTACTTTATATAACTAATACAATTAATCAGTTTTCAATTGCTGATCCAATGAGATTTGAATTAGCTAAAGGGAAGAAGATAAAAACTATAAATTCTAGAACTACCAGGCACCAGCTGAGTATGGTAAGCTATCTTCTTAGAATGTTAGTAGGAAGAGCTCCAGCCCAATAGGCCAAACCATCTAAAGTATCCCCCAGTTGTGAGTAATTTAATATATTGCTGGTACATAGATAATTGTGTCTTAGCTACTTTCTCTTCACTGCGACCCAATACCCAAGTCCCATCACTTACAAAGGAGGAAGCTAACAACTTGTAGTAATCTCAGTCCATAGTCAGGTGCCAAAATAAGGCAGGGCAGCTTGGCAGAGAGCCACAGCAGAGGCTTCCTGCTAGTATGGCTGACATGATCCAATTATTCTTGGAGATCCAGTCACTTCCCAGAAGCCCCCATCTATGAGTGCAGGAGGCCTTGGGGGAGCATCTAATGTGAACCATGACAAACTGACCCAATCCTTTGGAAAAGCAATTGGCCCTTATCTGTTAAAATGAATACTGCACAGGACATCCTCATAAGTGAAATAAATGGGTTACTGATGTATAAATATCGTATCTTTTCTCTGGTATGAGAAGATGAAGAAGTAAATGAATTCTATTATATAGTTGATTTTGTAAAATAGATAATATTTAAAAGGAAAGGGGGTTTGGGGGTAAATAATGAGAGGGAAAAAGAATGTGGTATTAAAATAAAGAAACAAAGCTTATGTGTATAGGGGGTGGGGGTTGCAGCATAGATGGGGGAGGGGAAAAATGAGAATCAAGTAGTGTCATATTCTGGTATAAACTCTCAATGTTGAATGCGATGATGATATTTATTCATAATGTACCAATAAAGACTTGAATAAAAAATTTAAAAATGAATAGTGCACATAATCTGTGCTCTATGACTCTTACTTTTTGTGAAATTCTAAAGAAATACTTGCACATGGATGCTCATTGGAGCATCATCAAAATCTGGAAATAATTTAAACCTCAGTTTTCAAATAAATAAACAAGCTATCAGACAAACATGGAACATTGCCATTTTCAAATAATGAAATAATACATATACTTAATATATAATGCTGAGATATTAACTTGCATAATATTAAATACAATATTTTACATAGATATTTGTGGAAAGATATTAACAGGCAGTAACAGTTATTTATAAGTAAGTGACTTGAGTGGAAGGGGGATAGTCAAAGAAAGATTTCTGCTTTGTCTACGTAAAGATTTCTTTTAAAAATATATGCATATGTTGCATATGCAAATAGCACTAATTTCTTTTCTGTCTCCCTAAACCTGTGCTTCTTTTTTTTTTTTTTTTTTTTTTTTTTTTTTTTTTTTTTTTTTAGGTTTTTGGAGACAGGGTCTCGCTTTTGTGGTTCAGGCTGGCCCTGAGCTCAGCCTCAAACTCACATCACAATCCTCCTGCCTCTGCCTCCCGAGTGCTGGGATTACAGGCGTGAGCCACCATGCCCGGCACTGTGGTGTGTGGTACTGGTTGCTGCTGGATGTGGGTCTCCACACCCAGTATTGTTATGTGGTTACCGGGGAATCGAACCCGGGTCCTTGCGCTTGCGAGACAGGCGCCGGAACCACTGAGCTAACTCCCCGGCCCAACCTGTGCTTCTTTTATCTGTGGACCAATCTCACTATTGTCATTATAACCATTTTCTTAAATGGAAGAACATGTACCAATTTTGTCTGCAATCTTTAATTCTCTGCATCTGTCTGAGAAATTCTCCTTGGGTGCCAGCAGAAAATCTAGAGACATATTTAAAATTTCCCAAGAAGGCCAAACCTGCAGTATTGCTGTTGATCTCAGAAGAGAGGGAGAGAGGAGATGCTACAAATTTAAAAACAACAACCAAATAAATAGCATGCAGAACGTTTGACAGTCTGAATAAAACCAGTGTCTTGCTTTAAGGAAACAGTTCACTCACACTATAGCGATGCCCCTATATAAGCCTGTCAGTGTTTCCCACATGAATCAATGATTCTGAATTTAATAATTCTTCTTTTCTGAAGCAAATATGTTTTTATCTTTGTGGGAAAATATCTTGAATTCATTTCAATCAACTGTAAATTTCGAGAAGGTATGGGAGATTGAGCAATGTTGTCATGTCGGTGCACACTAATAAAACTATACAGGTTTGATGATTCGGTAAAAGACATAAACAATGCCAAAATAATCAATAGTATGATCTTTTTATCTAGCAATTATAAGAAATTTAATTCTTTCACTTTTATGGATTATTTTGAAAATATCAGAGTCTCCTCTTTGGAATGAAACTAGTATCACATGAGAAAAATCACAATTAAATACAACTTGATATAATCTAAGGGAAATTGTTGTAGTCAAGTTTTCAAAGATGTTTCCTATATTTGAGAATTTTCATATTTAATGTTTTTATGTCATACAAATTTGCACTTTGTTGATTTCGGGCATGCAGCAGCATTGCGATGTAAATTAACATAGTTCTTAAGAAGAAGAGGGACAATCTAACTGTATGAGGTGGATATATTGCTGCAAAAGTGTTCTTGAAAACATTATATCACTAGATTACTTGTAAACTTGATGGAAAATCCAATAATACATTGTTTAGAAAGATCGATGTCATTTGAGGAAGCCTTGTGTAATGCTCTTTTTTCCCAATAATGTTTTTATAAAAAAAAAAGGAAACAATACCTCAGAAACTAAGACTTTCAAAGGACACTGCTCAGCAGTAGTTTTTGAACCTTGTTTTATTCTCTCAACAGGAACTCCATTCTCCAACGCTGAAAATATCAACTTGTTCCCCAAACAATTTACATATAACCCAAAGTACTGAACAGGTAAAAGAAACTGTGGAATACATTAGTTTTTGTTCTCTTATATGCCTAGTTTATACAATTAAAAAACAATTAAGCCTTCGTAAGACTATATGTTCATGAAATGCCAGAATGTTAAAAAAAAAGGAGATTCTCACATATAAGTATCAGCTAAGACTATTACAGGACGTGAAATGAGTGCTATGAATCAGATTTTTCAGTTTCATTTCTATTCAAACGAATTGCTTTTAGTTTGAATGCAGTTTAATTTTGGCCAAGAAATTTTAAATGAACGTGAATATTTTGTTTCCTTGATTTGAGAGTAAATAAAATACCTAGATTTTTCAGGGATTGGGGAAATGACTTTGTGAATGATAGTGCATTATGTTTTAATTTAGAGAGAATAATTAGTAAGGTCACAAACAGCCTTTCTCATAGGTTCATGACTTAAAAGACATGAAGATCTCCACTGCCTGATAATCCCACCTGTGGTATCTTCTTGATCTAAGCATCGTGTGTCCAAAGGGACCTACAATGATTATATGTATGGATGGTTCAGTGGTAGAGCGCTTGCCTGCCAAAAAGTATCTACAATGATATTTAAATAACACACCAAAGATATTTGTCTAGCTTATTTCCATATATCAAAATGCAAACTCTAAGAAAACAAAGGCATGCAAAGCTCTCTGGGAGGATAATACAGGGGAAATGAAATTTAGAAGGTAGGAAGGAGAGATGAGTCTAAGAAAACAGTCTCATCTACTCCAGGTGCCACAGTGTTAACTTGGATATTGAGGAAACAAATGAACACAAACTGCTTTTTAGACTGAGCATCATACAGAAAAGGTGAACTACGATTGAATATAATAATTATCAAATAAGTTGTCCTACCCATTTCTAATTTTGGCCTACACTATATCCAGGCTGGTTAGAATCATGCAAACATGTAATGAGTGTCAACTTTATGCCAGTGTTACACAAAGACGTAAATGTTTAATTGCACACACACACGTATACCCAAAATGTATCTTCTATGTTAAAAATGTAGTATGTTCTTTCCAAACTATTTATTTTATATATTAAGCTATTTTTTCTAAACATACAGTACCACTTGCAATGAAAAAGTATTTTGAAACTCATCAAATATACTTCAGAAACTACAGTGAATTACCACGAAATTAGTAAAATAGAAGAATAACTGGAACCATGCTTAGCACACAACATGATTTTGTATTTTCAAGACTAAAATTAATTAAATTATAAAATCATACATCATCTTTCCTGAAAGCATTTATTAACTTTCACTCTGAAAATTATTCCTCATATTCATCATTATTATTATTGGTAGTCAGGATTGAACTCGGGAACTTGCGCTTGCAAGGTGCTGGAACTACTGAGCTAAATCTCTAGCCCATCAGTATTATTATTATTGATGGCTCTAAAGTTACTAAAGTGCTATGATTATAAATATCTTTTTTTCATAGGAACTCCATTCTCCGACAGTGAAAGTCATTACATATCCACAAACCAGTATTAGGAGATACATAGTTCAAAATCCTGAGCAGGTAAGATATATCACATGAACTCTTTTCAATATATAATTTCGTAGAAATTGATAGTTTAAATTGGAAGAGTCAGGTATTAAATTATTAAAATCAGGCTATTAAACTTTCTTCTGGTTATAAACTTCTAATCACTAGCATCAGTGTATCTTTAATTTCAGACAGTCAGGCACCAGTACATTCTGACTCCGAGATAACAGTAGTTACAAGCAACTAGGATATTCATGTGTTGTGAAGGCTTTCTTTTTCTTTCAAACCACCTTTGTACTACAGAGGACTTTTACAGATATTTACCAAATAAAAATGACTAAGAACTTGCACTGGCTTTCTGTAAAAATTCTATTAACTGTTATGTCAGAGCTTCCAGTTTTTAGTCTATGTAGACTGGCCTTTCAGTTATATATTAGGAAAAAGAAAAGTGCTAGTACTAGTACTTACTAGTACCAGTAAAAACTGTCTTCATGTTTTTGTTACTTATTGTATAAACTTATATTGCTAGCAATAAGGTGCTTAGAAAATTACATTATTATACTTCCAAGGTACACAACACTTATATTTCACCAAAAATAGAACATTACCTTATGTCTCATTTTAAAAAGAAAATTGATAAAGCTATTTTTGTCCACAGTAAAAAGCCTTCTTTAATATACATATTAACATAAAATTTATTTCTCTCTGTGTTTCTGTTTCTGTCTCTCTCTTTCACACACACACACACACACACACACACACACACACACACACACACACATAATATGTACAACAGGAGTTATATGAGATTAAAAGCATATCAGTTTTAAAATTGAAAACAGTGTAATTCAAATAGGAATACAGTAATTCTTTAATTTTTTACTAGCAGTAATCCATTCTGCTTCAAAATAAAATAATCTGCTCTTATTATGGAAAGCAAATGATGAAATGAGGGTACTTTGCCAGTTACTCATCTAGGTGAATGTGGAGGGTGTTCTAGTGCACTACTAGTATCTATTGTCCTATCACATGTATTTATTTGTTTGTTTGCTTGCTTGCTTGCTTGTTTTCTATACCCGGGATGGAACTCAGGACCTTGTGCTTATGAGACAGGTACTGGAACCACTGAGCTAAGTCCCTGGCTATATTTATTTATTTTAAAATAATGTGTTCATATCTCCTTAGATAGGTGAGGATACTGGTTGTATATTTGTATCCATGTGAATCTGTGTGTATACAACCTCTGAGAAGCAGAAACGATTACCTTGGATATTTTCATGTGTTTTTATAAATCCATGTATCATAGTCATTTCTGAGATGCTTTGACATAGTACTCAGAGCCACAACTTAAAGGAGGAAACATTTAACTTTGCACTTATTTCAGTCTATTGTTGACTGACTCAAAGGCAGGGTGATATGGCAGAGGGCCATGGCAGGAGAGCGTTGCATATGGCATGGTGAATAGGAAGCAGAGGGAGGTCATCAAGGAATGAACCAGAAAGGGAAATATAACCTTCTGAATCATGCTTACAGTAATCTACCTCTTCCAACCAGGACCAAACTTCTAATAGCAAGTCAGATGTATTGTCCCAATAATCCAATTACCTTCCAAATGTAGCACCTATGATCATATGAGATTTTTAGTAGGACATCTAGATATAATCAACAACACTGTATCCTGGACCCCAAAGATTTCATGCACATCTGGTTATGCAAATTTAATTTGTTCCATCTCTAGGAGTTGCCAAAGTCCAACAGTTCCAGCATTATGAAAAGTCCAAGCCAAAGCCTCCTCTGAGAAATAAGACAAACTGTTATCTTCAAGCCATTGTAAATTTTTTTTAAACACCACTTACATACAATGATACTGGGTAAATATTCCCATTC
This sequence comes from Petromus typicus, assembly GCA_004026965.1. Lineage (NCBI taxonomy): Eukaryota > Metazoa > Chordata > Mammalia > Rodentia > Petromuridae > Petromus > Petromus typicus. The sequence continues at coordinate 13,710 of PVIR01027237.1, forward strand.
CAAAAAGGAGGAACAGAGGAATAACAAGAAATCAGAACAAAGTAAGACCAGAACCCACCAGCGCAAACATCACATCCTGTTTTCCTTGTCTACAATGCGGGGCAAGTTATGGCCATGAGAAATGAACTTCAGAAAGCTGCAGTGACTATGCCCATATGGCATTGTTAGTAGTGGAAGCCTCCATAGATTCTGTCTTGGGTTGGATTTGCATACTCCTTGCAAATTCCCTCAAGGTGATCCACATTTCCGGCTCCCCTAATGTCCTGGGGTTTCCACTGCACTTTGGCTTCACTCTTACAACTTCATGCACTGTCTTCCCTCTCAGGGGTACACTGGCTGTCTCCCAGACCTTCTTCTGATATCTAAATGGAAGCTTTCCTCACCCCATAACTCTTTCATTCCAAATGCCTACAATCTCCAACACCATGTGGATAATCTCAAGGACTATGGTCGGGTTGAGCAGTAGCTAGGATCCCTTGGAGTATGCATACAGAGGTCTCCAAGTGCCTGCATAGCTGAGGGGTGTGAACTAAAATCCCAGCAGACAAATTTTCTAAGTGGCCCTTAAGCACAATACCCTCAGGCTCTCTTCTAAAAGCAGTCTTTCACCTTCACAAATTTGAACTTCTAGATGGTAGGGCCTTGCTAGTTCCTTCCCTGAGAGCATCTTTCCTATTATCCTCTTATAAGTATTTGACTTCTTTTTATTGCCAATACTTCCAGTAACTAAATTTTCCTCCACTTCATTTTTTCTGGCAAAATTGAAAACTTTTCAAATGGCCATTTTGCTATTGTTTCCCACAACTGCCTTGAGTTGGACTACCTTGAAATTTCCTGTAGAATATTAATTAGTTTGCCCTTTTATCTCAGTCTCCCACATAGTGTCAGGATGGAAGCAAAGTATGGAAAAATGATCTGCCAGAGTATAATACATATGGCCTGGTCCAGTTGCCAATGGAATGCTTGTTCCCAACTGAAACCTCTACAGCTTGGTCTTTACCATCTGCATTTCTAGCAGCATTCTGGTCTTCTTGAGCTTGGTCCTGAATTTCCCATCAGTCTCAGCATACAACATTCTAAGATTTTTCTCCTCAATATTTCCAGATCTTTCCAAGCTTCTCTAGCAAACTACTTCCAAATGTTTCTGAACCACATGGTCAGACAGCATCATGGCAACAACCACACTTTTCTAGTAACAAAATCTGTCTTAGTCACTTTCTCATTGCTGAGACACAGAAACTGATATTTACAACTTAAAGAAAAAAGGTTTATTTTTCCTCACATTTCAGTCCAGTCAGCTGGCTCCAAGGCTGTTTAGTGTGACAGAGGGAGCATGGTAGAGGACAGGTTTTCACTGTATGGAGGACAGGAAGCAGAGAGCATCAAGGAGGACTGAGAAAGGAGATACAACCTTCTAAATCATACCCACAGTGAGCAACCTCTCTTGACTAGGTCCTACCTCCTATGACTAGGTCTTACCTCCTAGTTAGCCACAATGCCCCCTAATTTGCTCTCTACCCAAAGGTCCTACTTATGATCCCAAGAGGTTTCAGGGAACATCCAGATATAATACAAGGCACAATGTAGAAATTGAAAGGTGATGCCATAAAAAATAAGACAATTCTTTTTTTAAGCAAAACTAAATATTTAAGCAGCAAAACTGAAAATTATGGAGTGGGGTGTACGTGGACATAGGAGAGGCTGTAAGAACACAGTGTATCTCTCTTTTTCATTGGACAGATCACTTTGCACCTTCCTCATCTTCTTCATCTTTTTTCTCCTCTCCTTTCTTCTTTCTTTCACATACAAACTGGGGATATGCATACTAAGGTGCAGGACCCACTTGATATCTCTGGCTTTCAGGGAGGCAATTCTAGTACAGAACTTTTTTCATAATGTAAAATCTACTGTGCTTGTTATGCTGTAATTAAGAAATATTAAACATCAGCTCATTTGAATTCCAATTCACTTTGTCAGAAAGTCTTATGGCTTTGGATGTATCTTTATTTTTCAGTTAACAGGAAAAATTAATATATACATTGGTTATATTCCCCACTGTAAGCTATATTATTATTGCATCTTATTTAATCCTTATTAGAAAAAATAAGAAACAAAAGTACAGATACATTTAGTCATTTATTCAATGAATATTTATCACTTGCCTACTGTACTACTGTACTAGTCAACTTTTCATTGGTTGGACCAAACACCTTATATAACAACTTAAAGGAGAAAGGCTGATTTGGATTTCCGAAGTTTCCATCTACATTTTACTGGCTTTAAGGTAGAAATGACTTGGCAAAAAGTAGTTGCTCACTCATGGCATGTAAGAAGCATAGTGAAAAAGGAGTTAAATTCTCTTCAAAGAATTCTCTTCAAAGAATACAGGAACACCTCTGTGACTCCCTTTCTCCAAATGCACTGTGTGTACTAATAGCCCATTCAGATAAATACACGTGATTAGCAACTTCATGAACCATCTGCCTCTGTGGCTTCCCACAAACATTGCTGCATTAGGAATCAAGGCTTTGCTTCATGAGTCTTTGGGGAACACTTCATACTTAACCCATAATACCTACTATGTGCCAGAATTTTCCATAAGAACAAGGGATAGAGCAATGAGCAAAATTAAGGTCTCAAACTCCTTAAAATTTAAATTCATAACTGGTGAAAAGAATTCAGTTGCAAAGTGATTCAACTGGTACTGAACTGAACACAGCTGGGAGAAAAAAAATTACAAAATAAGGATAATTCATGACAGAGGTGAATTAGTTGCCAAATACTTAGATCTACATATCCTTTTATCCACAGTATAATTACAAAGGCAGGGAAATTACAAGTGTATTTGCAAATAAATTACATGTTTGAAACCCTGGGTTTGCTTCTGTAAGAACTCATTATTATGAGTTGTGTTTCACTACAAACAAAACTATTTCTTATGAAAATCCATCATACTATTGAGGAAAAATTAGTCATTTTATGATTTTTAATTTTTATTGAGGAATAAGATAAATTTCATGCCCTATAATTTGTTAATGAAAAATAATGCAACTGGTTTAATAATGTAATTTGAAAATTCTATTTACACATTTTATTTCTAAGCATATTCTTTACTTGTTTGCTTTTCCTTTAAATCCACCTACGTAAGTATGCTAATTACTATACTTATAATAAGTTGGAACTCTTAAGTAGCAACTTTGTTCTCTTTCACCTCTTAGCTTCTCTAATCTTTTTTTCTTCTTCCTGTAATTAAATTGATTACTCTTTATGATTTTCTTCTATTTCTCTTCACCCTTTTAATTTTTGGTCTCATCTAGTGTTCCTTATTTTCTCTTTGTCATCAAAAGATTTATGCATTTCAGCTTATTACCTGACCAGAAATGAAAAAAATGATATTGTTCTATCAGTGGATAGAATCAAATTGATATTTATCAGTTTCATTAGTTTTTCAGTTGTAGATCCTCTATATGATAAGAATACTATATATCCTTCAAGTAGATATAAGGAAAGAAGATACATTTTTTCCAAACCAAAAGAGCTTATAACACCTTCCTTGTCTATAAATAAGACATATCCACAAATAACTACATGAAATATATGATAACACATTTACTTGGAGAAATTGAGGAAGGGTTTATTGTGGTATTTAAAATACATGACTAACATTATTTTATCATTCATTTACTATAAGGAAACAAAACATTAGATCATTTTGGCTTACTATGGCTTTCTGAAATTTACAGCATTATTTTTGGCATCAACTCTAAGAGTACCTCTAACAAGATTTGATAATTTACTGGTACGGAGGCTGAAAAAAGAAAAGTTAAAATATAAGTTAAATGTTAACCTCTTCAGCTTGAGACACTAGGAGTGTGGTCTTCCAAATTAAAATGATGAAGAGAAGAGAGGAAAGACAACTAGGTTTTGTGATCTGTTTGAAATAATGGAGTTTGAGTTACAGGAACAGAGGATGTTCAACAAGCATTTAAAATGGCTCAGAAAAAAAGAATCATTTGGGATGGTGATGTGGAAGTTAGTTCATTTGAAGTTCATCAGTGCTATGAGAATAAGATCACTAGGAGGTAAGAAAAGGAGCTAACATCACATAAACAGGAGCAAGGACAAAAATTACATGATCATCTCAATAGATGCAGAAAATATCTTTGACAAAATCCAACATCTATTCATGATTTTAAGAGACTGAAGAAAATAAGTATAGAAAGATCTTATCTCAATATGTTCAAAGCCATTTACATAAAACCTACTTGTCAATATCCTACTAAGTAAGAGACAACTGAAAATATTTCCTCTAAACTAAAAAAAAAAAAAAAAAAAAGACCAGGAGATCCATCACCACTACTCCTATAAAGAATAGTACTAGAAGCTTTAGGCAGAGAAATCAGATAAGGGAAAGAAATAAAAGAGATATATATAGAAAAGGAAGAAGGCAAACTATCCTTAATCACAGATAATATAATCTTTCACATGGGAAACCCAAAAACCCCACCAAAAGATTTCTATGACTAATAAATTCAGTAAGTTAACACACAAAATCAACATGCAAAGCTCAGTGGTGTTATTGTGCACCAGTAATGAATCTACCAACAAAGAAATTAAGAAAAATAATCATTTACAATAATTTTGCAAAATGTAAATACTTTGGAAACAGCCTAAGAAAGCAAGACTTCTAAAATGAAAGGTATAGAACCATGAAAAGCGAAATCTAGGAGGACATCAGAAGATGGAAGACCTCCACTGTTCTTGTAACCAGTATTGTCAAAATGGCCATACTACCTGAACTAATAATGAAATTCAATGTACTTTGAATGCACACATCAGCAACATTTCTCACGGCAACAGAAAAAAGTACCCTAAAAGTCACATCAAACCAGAAGAGACCAGAGTCACAAAAGCAGTCCTGGACATCAAGAACAAAGCAAGAGGCATCTCAATCCTGGATTTCAAGCTGTATTATAAACAAAAGTATCAAACTGAAACGAAAGTATCAAAAAAAGTATCAAACTGAAACGAAAACAGCTATGTGGATCAATACAGCCCAGACACATTTAGCTATCTGATCTTTCACAAAGGACACAAATATATATATGGGAAGAAAGATAGACTCTTAGAAAATGGTGCTGAGAAAACCCGTGTACATATGCAGAAAATCGAATATAGACCCATATCTCTCACCGTGTACTACACTACAATCAAAGTGATGTGAAGATCTAAATGTTAAAAGAGAAACAATGTGCTCTAAGATAAAATAGATAAAATTCTTTAAGACATGGTTATACAAAATAACTTTCTAGACAAAATCCCTATTTCATAAGACAAGAATTAACAAAAAGGATATATCAAAAAAAAAAAAAAAAAAACCCTGAAGAGATAGCCTGATAATGAGGAAAAATGCCAGTTATCCCCTTATAGGGGGCTAATATCCAAAGCACATAAAGAACTCAGAATAATTAGGTTCCCCAAAATAAAACCCAGACAACAATGACCAACTTATATGGACAATTCTCAGAAAAAGAAGTACAAGTGGCCAATACACACATTAAAAGCATTCAAAACCTCCGGACATCTGAGAAATGCAAATTAAAAGAACACTGCAATTCACCTTACTTCAGAAAGAAGGTTATCATCAAATATCAAATTACAAATATAAGGGAGGGTGTGAATCAAAAGGAATATTTCTCCACTGTTGTCACGAATAAAAGAAAGAACAACCACTGTGGAAATAAGTACGGAAGTTCCTAAACAAATTAAAAGTAGAAGTTTCACTTGATCCATCCGTTTGCCTTTTAGGTAACTCCCTGAAAGAATTAAATATATTATAATATAGTGATACATGGATGCCCATGTTATAGCAGCACAAAGAACAATAACTAAATCTTGGAATCGGCCTATATGTCCATTGCCAGGCTGAATAGATAAAGACAGTGTAATACATGCCATGGACTACGATTCTGCCATAAAGGATACACATACAGGGATTCACCTGCAAGGAAACGGAGGCACCTTGAGATCGCATTGTTAAGTGAAGTAAATCTGACACACAAGCTTAAATATCACATAATTTCTCTTACACAAGAAACACAAGTTATCAATAATTGAAAGAGCAGAATAAAAGATCAATAATAAAAATATATTTTTATTCTGAATTTTTGCACTTTTATTAGTACGTGTTTGTAGTACATAATGATTGCATTCCCTTTAGTAGATTAGTATATGTACATAACATTTCAATTCCCTTCTTTTGTCCTCTATTTTACCCCCATTTTATATTTCTAGCATCAGACTTATTTATAAGACCTTATAAAATTAATTATATATATGGATTGAAAAACAAACTAATAGGCTAAAGAACATATAAACTTGCAGATACACTGCATATTTGGATACACTGTCCACAGTGGATTGCCTTTCTTTTCTCTTTTTTCCTATTATTTGTCTTCTGTTTAGCACATGTGTAGATAGAGTTTTTCATATAACAGAAACCATGCCATATTGAAGCTTATGGGTCTGAGTTGTTTCACTAAACATTTGATATTACAGTCTCAGTGTACATCCACTTTCCTCCAATGACTCAAGTTTATCCTTATCATGGCAAAGTAGTACTCCATTTGGTATAAATACTATATTACATTTTATACATTCATCTATTATAGATGCTGTTTCTAAACTTTAGGTATTATCATCTGTGCTGTGCTAAACATGGATATGCATGCGTCACTGTAGTATGGCTTCTTTACCTCATTTAGGAAGAGACAGAAGGGGAAGAGCTGGGCCAAATGGAATTTCTACCTTGATTTTTTTGAGGAATGTCCATATTGATTTTCATAATGGTTGTATCAGTTCACAGTCCCACCAACAGTCCTTTCTTGCCATAGTCTCACCAGTATTTGTTGTTGGTTGATTTCTTGATGGCAGCCATTCTTTCTTGAGTTAGAAGGAATCTCAGTGTTGTTTTAATTTACATTTATCAAGTGTCAGTGATGTTCAACTTTTTTGTTGTTGTTTATTCAGTAAGTCTTTGTATTTCTTTGTCTGAGAAATGTTGGTTAATTTCAGGTACTCATTTTTAACTAGGTCTTTAGATTTGAAAGGTCTAAATTTTTTAATTTATTTGTGTATTCTAGATATTAGCCCTTTGTCTAAAATGTGGCTGGAAGTTTTTTCCCATTCTGTAGGCTGTCTCTTCACTCTGTTAGTGGTTTTCTGCACTCTGCAGAAGGTCTTCTTTTTCAAAATTGAAGGGGACCTCAGGAGAAAAGAGGGGAGGAGAGGAAGTGGAAGTAAGTAACATTAAGATGTGTTATGTACCAACTTTCCCTTGTGATTGTAATTATTATGGACTACAAATACGTACAAATAAAAATTTAAATCTTTTAAAGAAAGAACTTTGAGAAATATCTACCTTAAAGAATCAGAAGTAGCTACTTGCATAGAAATCAGTATTATCAGAAGAGGATGTGATCATAGTAACTATTTAAAATACAAAGGGGGTGATCAGCCATCTCAAATGACCAAAAGGATGAGGTTTGAAAATCAGACTGTCATTAAGAAAGCAAGGGTGACACTGGAGAAAGCAGTCTTAGTATTCAGTACTTGGAGAGGCCTAGCAAGACAAAATGAGAACCCACAACAAGTGTATTCACAGTGTACTACAATCATGTACTAATACAAAACTGACAGAAAGGGAGAAATCAGGAAGCATTTTTTTAAAAAAAATTCAAATCTTTGTTGGTACATTATGAATAATACACAACACCATCGCATTCAACATTGAGAGTTTGTACCAGAATATATTTATCATCATATATGACAACTTGATTCTCATTTTTCCCCTTCCCCCACTCACCATGCAATCCCTCCCCCCAATATATATAAGCTTTATTTTTTAAAAGAGCATTACTTTTTTGAAAAGTCACTGGTCAAAAGAAGGAGATTATAACAAAAAAGAAAGGAAAGAAATTTTATGTATATAGGGGGGCGGTAGGGTGGGTAGGGCTATGGGAAAAAATGAGAATTAAGTTGTGTCTTATACTGGTACAAATTCCCATTGTGTGGTGCAATCATGATGTGTATATGTAATGTACCAATAAAGATTTTTTTTTTAAAAGTTAAAAAAAAAAAAGGAGATGCAGTAGCTCAAAAGGAGAGTGAATCTTAGAGACTCTGAGAGAGTGATACATGGAGGCAAAGCAAAGGTAGAAAGGAAAGCTAAAGGCATTGGATTCTAGATGCACATAAAAGTGACTTCATGAACATAAGACTTTGTCTTTGTCCTTAATGGGATGTAAGGAGTAGAAAGTGAGGCAATTTTTAAAGTGTACAGGACATGAAGAGATCGTGGTGGGTAGATGTCCTTGTGCTCTCCATAAACAGCTGTGTGAGTGAGCATGAGAGCAAGGGATTGAGAAAAGTGAACAAATTTGTAGAATCTGGTGAATACAGCATGATTACAAAGACTGGGAGACCTACTTGAAAAGTAAATAACTTGAACTTATATTGAATAACCCTTTTAAAAAAATTTCTCTCCCGCACAGCTTTGTAGCCCGGGAACAGTAGAGTAAATGTTAGGGATTATATACTTTCTTAGATGTGAGAACTACTTCTTGAAGTTTTAAAGCTGACAATCAAAATGATTAGATCTGCCATTGTGACACCACCTGTTAATTTTTAGACTGAAACTGACACCAGTCCAAGTGTACAGATTGAACAGAAGAAGCTGCCAAAATAGGAGAACTACACGGAAGTTTATTCAGAAACTTTAAACTTCTGGTCAAAGTTATTTTGTTAATTTTTTTTGCTTGGAATGATTTATACATATTAATATTTGGTTTTACTTTCTTAGAGGTTGGGGAATAATAACCTTCTAAATTTGAGAATTTAAAAAAAATAAGCCAATTCAAATAATAAGATCCACCTACACTTTGGGTGGGGCTATGGGAAAAAATGAGAATTAAGTTGTGTCTTATACTGGTACAAATCCCCATTATGGAGTGCAATCATGATGTGTATATTTAATGTACCAATAAAGATAATTTTAAAAAAAATTTTTCAAAAAAAAAATCAAAACTTTAATTCTTAAACCAACTTTCTTCTTAAAAACAGTAATAGTCCAATAAGCTGTAGTTTACAAAGAAGACACCTTAATGCTATTATTGTATTTGTTTTCTCCCTTTTAGAAGATGTTTTATCCTTAAGATAAAAATTTATGTCATCCATTCTCACACGTATATCTGTTGATTCACTATGTACTATTCAAAATCTCTATCTTTAACAAGCCTTTTACATGTTTTAAACTTAATAACCTAGAAATGTTATAGTAGGACTTAAAATATTTTCAATATAGTGTGGATTTTAAATATTATAACATTGCACTACTAAAAACCAATTACAT
>PVIR01027238.1:0-23202 GCA_004026965.1 Petromus typicus
TTTTTTTCCTCTTGGGTTTATATTCTAACCATGTATTAATTAACACAACAACAAAAGGAAAAGTTCCAAATAACTCTACACAGTGAAAAATGTTTTCTACCAAAGAAATCAAACTTTACTTACCAATTTGGAATTGGTGATAGGCTTATTTCTTAAAGCTGGAGGTCTATAAACTGTTGCTATCTTAGGCTCCTCACTGGGTACTTCACTTGGAACTGCTTGGTAAGTTATTTTTTTTGCTGGAAATATCCCATCCAAGAATGGCTGCCAAGAAACCTGCCACAATTCTCCATTTGATGGAACATCATACTTGTGCAAGATAGAACCAGTGTAATGCCAAATCTTGTACCCATTATTGACACGTAACCTGGGAGCACATGTGGCTGTTAAGATATGCTCACCATCTGGACACCAAGCAAAATATGTAGAATCAGAAGCCACTGGTTTAGAAATAAGTTTGTAATTTTTAACATCCCACACTTCCATTTGTCCCCTTAGATTTCCAAATCCAGCCAGTACTAATATATGTCCATGAGGGCTGTAGTAGGCTGCATTGCGAGGACCAGTTCCAAAGTCAAACACCGGATCACATTTCAAATTGAAAATCGTTGCTTTGGCAGGCATAAAACCATAGACAACACAAAACTCAGTTGAACTAGAATTCCAAACTACATCATAAATGGGGCCATTTTTTGCTAGAAAAAAATTAAAACCCAAATTAGCAAGATAGAATTATATGGATATATTATTACTTATATTTATTAATATAAATAATAAAAAGTAAAGAAAATCCCTCCAAAAATGTCAACACATATTAATATATTCCTATATGATATACTAGGGGAATTAATGTATATCGTGTAATATATATTAAATGTATAATCATATAAGTATTCCAGAATCTCTACTGAGGCCAGGTGTGGTGATGCACACTGGTATTCCTAGCACTTGGGAGCCTAAGACAGGAGAATTGCTCCAAGTTCAAGGACAGCCTGGGCTATATGGTGAGTTCAAGATCAGTCTGAACTACAAAGTAAGACTTTGTCTCAAAATAAATAAATCTACTAAATTTTAATTTCTTTTAAACATTTTGGGTCACAAAGCCAGACTTATTATAAGTTTTTCACCATTAACAAAAAAATTACTGAGATGAGGTTTAGCTTTTTGTGCCAGAATAATCTAACTCCTGAGTTCAAGTGATTCTCTTGTCTCATCGTCTTGAGTACTAAGAATAAGCTACTGGCCCATTCTACTACACCAGTTGAATATGTTTTGGAAGCAGTAATATAAGCTATATAAAAACTTATACGACAAATTAAGTCTTTCTATACAATGGCAATCCATTGTATTTTCTGCATATCCTTTCAGAATATTTTTGTTGAAATAAAATATCTATCTCTAACATACACAAATAACAAAGTTCTAATTTTATTTAGTACTTTACTTTATAGACTTTTCTCCTTTTTTGGTGGTACTGAATATATACACAATGAGGGCCTTCTGATTAAGCTACATCCCCAGCTCTCTTTATTTTTTATTTTGAGACAGGATTTCATTAAATCACTAAGTTAGCAGGCAGGGCTCAACCTTGAGATCATCTTGCCTTACTTTCCCAGTGTGCTGGTATTACAGGAATGTACCCTAGCTGAGATTTTTCAACATAAACATATTAAGGTATGTCACATTCTTTTTCAACCTCACTACATTTTATTATAAACTTTGCTTTTTCTCACTAAGAGTGTACACGAATATACCTGTAGGAGTTAAAAGTGCAAGGACAAAGGCTGTTTAGATTTACTTGGTAGTAATATTAGCACGAAAACATCCCTCAAAGATGCTGTACCAACTTATATGCCTGAGGGTGAATGGTTCCCTTTTACTCTCATAACTATAATTTCTAATTTTCACCTCTGCCAACCTCTGAAGTGAAAATTTGTATCCTGTTTTATTCTGTCTTTAATTATTATTCTGTCTTTAATTATAAGCTAAGCATCTTTTACAAGTAATTTTCTCCTGTAGATTAATTTTTTAGTCCATGCCTATTAGTTTTTTCTTGTTAATAACTAATCTTTTGTTTAAATTTACTAGACATATTAAGAAACAAAAAAAAAACAAACAAGAAACTTCACCTTTTCTAATACTCATCCTTGTCTGCTTTTAAAAATTATACTTTTCTGAGTGTCTTGTTTAGTTCCCTTACAGATTTCTTCTTCCTCCATTGTCATTCACTTTAGTTATTATTGTTTCTGCTTCGAGACAGGGTCTCACTAAGTTCAGGCTGGTCACAAACTCATTGTGTACCCTGACTGCCCTTCGTCTTGTTGTGGTCCTCTTGCCTCAGCCTCTGAAATGTAATTACAGGCATACATGATCATGCCTGGCTGTGAAATCTGTAATTTTCCTATATTAAATTTATTACTTTTCTCTCATGATTTTTGCCTTGGTTAGAAAAATGTTTTTACTCTAGATTAGAAAAAACATTCTCTCAGACTTCCTTCTAGCTCCTTTCAAGTTTTTATATTACTTTTCTCTCATGATTTTTGCCTTTCTTAGAAAATCTTTTTACTCTAGATTAGAAAAAACATTCTCTCAGACTTCCTTCTAGCTCCTTTCAAGTTTTTATCCAGCTGTTCTCAAATGCTAAGTTAAATGATCAGTATTTTCTCCATTGATTCAATGCTGAATTTACTACACATGATATCCTGCAGGGGTAGGGATCTATTTTTGGACTTAGGTTGACTTGGACAGAAATGACATCTTTATAAAAATTCTCATTAAAAGGTCATAATTTTTTTTTCTTTTTTAGGTTTTTGGAGACAGGGTTTCGCTTTGTGGTTCAGGCTGGCCCTGAGCTCAGCCTCAAACTCCCATCACAGCAATCCTCCTGCCTCTGCCTCCCGAGTGCTGGGATTACAGGCGTGAGCCACCATGCCTGGCACTGGTATGTGGTATTGGTTGCCGCTGGGGTGAGTCTCCACACCCAGTATTGTTATGTGGTTACCGGGGAATCGAACCCAGGCCCTTGCGCTTGCAAGACAGGCGCCGGAACCACTGAGCTAACTCCCCGGCCCCCAAAAGGTCATAATTTTGTCTCTGAACAGTTTTAATGTTTTCTTTCCATAGTTGTTATATATTATTTATTTTTGCTGCATATAGACATCTTTACTTTTTAAAAAGTGGGCTGTTTATATTATAACTTCATATATTCAGTTTTCTCCTTTCAAAATTATTTTTTACTTTTTTTGATCAGTAATATTTACTAGGTATTTTGGCCAGCCTTGTTTTGACCTCAATGAGAATAGAGTTCTCTTGTATGGAAGATTACCCTATTTATTACCATACATATTACCATTCATATTCAATTCAAAATGAAAAAAATCAGGAAGCTGCTAGTACTTCAAATTAATTTAGCTTATCAAAATAACAGATGAGCTAGGAGTAGTGGCCTATGAAGGCTGAGATAGGAAATTCCAACTCTGAAGCCAGTGTGGGGTACAGTGAGACCTCCTCTAAAAAAAAACAAAACTGAAGTAACATTCTTGGGCATTCACAAGTGTGAAACTCATTAGGCTAGTTTCTGATTGTAATTACCTCACTTAGGAGGTTCCATTACTAAAATACTGGCACAACTCAAATGTACTCACTGGATTCTGTCAAAATACATTATGTTCAAGAAATATTATAAATTTCTTAGGAGGAAATTTACCTTAAAGATTATTAAAGTATTTGAATTCTACCACTTGATGATGAATTTAGATTATGCCATCCTATGGCATATTAGTTTTTACTATGATTTTTATCAAAAGACCATAGGAGTAAATACTCACGTAATTGTACCACAGCACTCTCTCCATTTGTTGCAATGTAATGCAGAGTTTGCTCTCCATAATAGGAAGCTCCTGTCTTATCAACTTCTGTACTAGCTATTACCAACACAGCAGTGGCTACAAGAGAAAAAAAACAGATTTAATTTACAACACAAATTAAATGAATAACATTGATATTCTTTTTTTGATACATCTATGAATATAAGCCTAACACTTGATGAACAAAATGAGAAATAAAAATACATTCTTCATACCTTTTTTATTCCACAGCATTGTAACCTTATCAGCTTTAAAGAAACTCTTATTGGCTAAAGCTGCATGAGGTCCAGCAAAGTTGGGGTACTGATATAATCTAACAAATGAAGGTGCACCCTTACTTCCTGGAACGTAGACAGTCACCTATGATACACAGACACAAATTATAACTTATTTTCTCAGGCATATAAACCAGTAAAAAAAAAAAGGTTTAAACATGTAGTATTCCACACAAACAAAAAAAAGAAAGAAAGAAAAACACAGCAATTACCATGTATGGTTGGGGTCCAGGTGACAAAACAAAATCATTAATTTTCTGCAAATGTAATTTATTTGCAATTGTGTCTAAAAAAGGTAAAAGTAAATGGTGTTAAACTGATGAGAGAAACTAACAAGGACATCTGAATCTTTAAGTATAACTGCCACTAACGTACTCATCAAAATCCCATTTAGATGAGGCATAGCAATACAGAAGAAAAAGTATGAGTAGGAAACAAGACCAACTTAGGCCTAAATTCCTATTCTTTTCCTAGCTCTGGGAGCTTGAGAAGTAATGGGATTGTATCACCTAACTCCTAGTGACTGATCTGAAGACCAGCACATGTTAAATATTCAAAGAATATCAGCATTCTTCAACCTCTACAACAAGTAGTGTTACAGACCACCCAGAGGAAAGTTCGAGTCCCATCTTCTACTGCAGAATAGGAATATGGAAATTCTCCTAGTGACTGATCTGAAGACCAGCACATGTTAAATATTCAAAGAATATCAGTATTCTTCAACCTCTACAACAAGTAGTGTTACAGACCACCCAGTAGAAAGGTTGAGTCCCGTCTTCTACTGCAGAATAGGAATATGGAAATTCTGTAGTCAGTGTGAAAAACAGAAACATGAAAATGATCCAAACAAAAGTAACAGTGGCTGATGTTTCTTGATGCTTATTCTATCACATGTGGCACAGAAATTATATTACTATTAGTACTATAACTCTAGGTAATGGAAATAAAGAGCTATTAGTATTATTCTTTCTTTGTTCCATTTTAGAGGTCAACAGTTATTCAAAAGTTGCACATTAAACTGTGAAACTAGGACCTGGCATTTTTTTTTGAAAGCTAACAAGTAGGGTAAGAAAGCAAGTTAAACCATAAACAACTAATGTAGAAATCTCCAAAGTACAAAAATGAAGTGCAAGCTAAAGCAATTAGACACTGCTCAAAAATCTGCCTATAAAATTTTTTTAATTTAAAAAAAATCAGTCTATAAAACTATTTTTGAGTTTATATACTCACAAGGGAACAATCATTAATGGCATACTATAAAGACAAAATTAAATGCTATTTTTTTCTTTAAAATTATTTTCAGTAATTATATTACTGTTGTTACTGTTCACAACAGTACAGAATTAATGTAGAACAAAGCAAATGAATATGAATGTAAATGTGATATTCCCAAATTTTCAGCCCTCACAACCCAGAGGACTGTTGTCGTCAACAAAAGACCACACAAATAATGGTAAAAGTTTTGTATATCTTAATTTAAATGGAATTCTAGAACTACCTTACAGTTATCATAGCTTTAAGAAAGGTAAGAAAGGGGCTTGGGATGTAATGGTGCTAGCCCTGCCTCACAAGTGCAAGGTCCTGAGTTCGATCCCCAGTACTATATTAGAAAAAGACAGAAAGGAAAAAAAAAAAAAAGTCTAGAAACAATGATAATTGCCTTAGCTTTAAAGCTAAGACTGTGGTCTCTAAATACCATTTCCCATTAAAAAGAAACAGTGTGTTGAAGAATGAACTGATTATAGATATATTCCAAGAAATATATAAGACAGCAGAATAGCTTACATACAGCAGAGGCCATTTAAGACTAATTAAACAAGAATGAGACAATTTGAGCATCAGTAAGAATAGTAACTATAGCCAGGCATGGTGGCTCAATCAGTAATCCCAGCACTCAGGAGGCAAAGGCAGGAGGATTGCCACGAGTTTGAGGCTAGCCTGGCTACACAGTGCGTTCAGGGCCAGCCTGAACTACAAAGCAAGACCTTGTCTCAAAAAAAACTTTAAAAAAAAGACAAATAACTACAATGGACTAAACCACATATATTTTATATTCACAGTTCACTAAGAAAGGGAGAAAACTAAACATTTACAGTAAAGGTTGCCAGCCAGAGAGTGAACATATTAAAGGGAGAGAGTAATTATCTCACTTTTTCTCATAGTTTCAAATAGTAACAACATAGCATTGGAGAATCTGCCTTTGTAATAATAAAGATGATACACAAAAAATAATAGGGCATGAAAAGTAATGCAGGCCTACAATCTCAACACTCAGGAGGCTGAGGCAGGAGGACACCAGGAGCTGGAGGTCATCCTAGGATACTTGTGAATTCAAGGCAAGCCTGAACTACACAGCAAGGGAGGAGAGGGGAAGGGAGAAAAAAAGATGCATCTGGGCATTTAATATTTATGCCAGCACCCTATATAAAAGACAGTCAAACATTACATTATTGATGATAAAGGAATACCACCTTACAATGCAGTTTCAGCCCATCCATCCAATAAATAAATAAAATTAAAAAAACAAAACCAAAAAACCATTAAGTTAACCAACTCTAAGTCCACCTAGGGTGAAGATGAATTAACTTATGGGATATAATAGTAAAATTAAAACTATGGGAAAATATAGTGAATCTTTGATTTATGAACTCAATTCATTCATGAGGGCTGATTATAACTTCAGTTAGTTAACTGAAGGCTCAGATTCCTCTACATACCCTTCTAAGTCTCTTTCCTATAGATAGGCAGATATCAGTGTCTTTAGAAAGATACTGGCTCAAAATTTCTCAATTAACCCAACACAAGAAAGGATGTTGTAATGTTTCTTCCAGAACTCTTTAAGTATCTGAAACAATTTGGAGGCACAGGCAACCAGTATTTGGATCACACAACATGACTTTGGTTGTTAAGTTAAAACTAAAATTCCAGTCATAATTGAAGTTGTTAATTTGTCAGGCCGGTCATAACGCAAGCCTCCACTGTATTACAAGATTAATAACCTTGTTTCTTAAATAAGTAACAAGAGGTAAAAGCAGATGAGGTAGGAACCTGTAGATTAAAAGAAACAAGATATATCAATCAACTGTAAAGTATGGCAACTTATTTGGATACTGAGCTTTAAATAAATTATAATGTTTACAATTATTAGAAATCTGAACACTAAGATATTTAACAATCTATGATAAGAATATTATGACTAATTTTAAAAATTAAGGGAATTGATCTTCTGAGATATGTACTGAATTGTATTGATAAAATTGTATCATGTCTGGAATTTGCTTTAGCCTAGTGAGTAGTGAGAGTAGAATAAATGTACAGATGAGACTTTGGCTTTGGGTTACTGTTCACTGGGACCAGATGTGTACTTTTTTTTTTTTTTTTTAGGTTTTTTGAGACAGGGTCTCGCTTTGTGGTTCAGGCTGGCCCTCAGCTCAGCCTCAAACTCCCATCACAGCAATCCTCCTGCCTCTGCCTCCCGAGTGCTGGGATTACAGGCGTGAGCCACCACGCCCGGCACTCAGATGTGTACTTTTATGTTTGAAACTGTACACAATAAAACATTTGAAAAGTCTGTGACAAAGAATAGCAAGAAAGGTCAGGAAGAGTATTCTCATACCCTAATTTAACAATAATTATCACTAAGTATGTTGGCACCCATCTGTAATCCCAGTGTTTGAGACTGAGGCACGATAATTGCTCCAAGTTCAAGGATAACCTGAGCTACGTAGTTAATATCAGCTTGAAAGGCCAGGGATGTAGCTCAGTGGCACTGCACCTGCTTGGAAAGTGCAAGGTTCTGATTTCAAACACTGGTACTATAGAAAACAAAAATAAAACAAAACAAACCAGCTTGAGCTACATGGTGAGACCTTATCTCAAACAACAGCACTCAATAATTATCAATTAACAAAGTTTTTGTAAAAGAAAATTTTTGTTTTACAGAATTTGGTATTCAGATAAGAATTATCCAAATGAAAATAGCAGCAATTATTGATTAGTAAACTAACAGGATTTGGAGAACTCTAAAATGCCTATAGAGTAATTAAAACTACATGCTCAAAGTATATAATAAAATTATTTCATAAATCCTTCCATACTAAAATTGTTGTTTTCAAAGAAGTGAACTTCATTGTTAACATTTCGGGCACATATAGTTTCATCCTCTGACCAGTATGGACACCTGTATCAAAAAGAAAGAAAGAAACAAAGGAAGGAAGAAATCAGTCAAGTTGTAGTGGCACGTTACAATGTTAAAGTTTGTGATACTGCTAGCTACTTAAGGAAAAATATTGTTCTTTTCCTTTTAGAGACTAAAGAAGCTGGCATGGTGGCATATGCCTGTAGTTTCAGCACTTTAGGAGGCTGAAGCAAGAGGATCACAAATTCAAACTCCACCTGGGGACATAAGTGATAGTCTTCCTCAAAATAAAAAGGGGCTAGAGATACAGCTCAGGGACAGAGCTCTGGTATTCCAGTTCCAGGTGCAGGGGGAAAAAGAGGAAACAATGGAAAACTATACTTTTACTCTTTACAATCCTACAGACAAAATCCTTAAAGATCTAGATTTTGGGTTGTTACTTTCAAAACTGACACCAAAGAAACAAATATTATACCACGATAATATTTAAAATATTTTGAGAATATTTAGTACTTTAAAGCATTTATTTACCAATTTTGTGTTTTCTTCTGTATAAAAGATTTCAAACACATTCCAGTTTTCACATCATAAAGTTGTAGGTTGGGTAATCCAGCTGTGCCATCTTTAGAAGCTGCAATGCAACAATTTTTTTGCTGTTGTAATAATTATCTCCTAACACTTTTTTAAAAAAAATTTCATGCTTAGAAAAAGTTTAAACAGGTTTCTGAGGATCAAATAAAAGAGCTGTCTTAAGTCAACTTTCCTCTCTAGCCTTAACTATAGATTTACTCATTCATCCCTACAGCCATGACAATGTGTATATATGTCTGAACAAAAGCCCAGTATCTCTGAAAAAAATTAATTACTACAGCTTTTACAAATACTTAAGAGATTTTTTAATCTATTAATTTTGACATAGATTACTGTTAGCTGGATTAAATCATGAAAGCATGAATTTATGCTGTAAGTCATTAAAAAGTTTTATATACAACTATTCATGAGTCTCAATTTCTCTTTTATTTATGTGGAAAATATAAAAAAGATTCATTAGACTTTCATGAATCCCTGTCTCTTGAAAGAACAAAACTCAGGTTTAGAATCCAACAGTGAACTGTATCAACATTTTCTTTGTTTTTATTTTGTCATTGTTGATATTAGAAAACGTTTACTGAAATAATGGATACAGCGTAGTGGCACTACGCCTGCCTAGCAAATGCATGATCCTGAGTTAAATCCCTAGTGCTGCAAAATATTAAAAAATAAAACTCCCTGTTCCAGTTCCCAGTATTTTATTACTTACTATACAGTACATCTATGCAATATGTTATGAATGTATTATGAGAAATCTTTAAATGTGTTAGAAAAATATAGTAGTTTCCTACTCTGTAATATACATATTTCTTAGGTATTATTTCTACTGTACTTCCTTTCCCTTAAAATGGCTTAAAACATTGACTTTGAAAGATGGATCTTCTTTTACTTTCTAAATTTTTTCTTAATCTTTTCACTAACTTATTAAACTTACTATAATTAATAGTCTCACTTTCTGGGGATTCAGTTTCTGGGCAGTTAACTGTGCCCCAAAAACATTAAATAGAAAATTTCAGAAACAAACAATTCTTAAGTTTTAAACTATACAACATTCTGAATTCTGTGCCATCCCAATTCTGTCCCGCCCAGAACATCAATCATCCTTGTTTGGCAATGTATCCAGATACTACCTGCCCAATAGTCAGTTAGTAGCCATCTTGGTCCTACAGTGCTTATGTTCAAGTACTCCTTATTTTAGAAAGAGCCTTAAACCATGACAGTAACAATGATGGCAATTTGGATATATCAAAGAGAAGATGTACAGTGGTTCCTATAAGTAAAAAGATACAAGTTCTCATCTACTTAATATAAGAAAGGGGAAAAATATGCTAAGACTGCTAAGATTTACTGCTAATATTTGCTAAAATCTGCCCGTAAAACTGTGAAGTAAAGGAAATTCATACTAAGTTTGCTGTCACACCTCCAAGTGTATAAGTTACAGCCACAACGCATGGTCTCAGTTAAGCCAGAGGAGGCATTAAAGGACATGGCAGTTTTGGGCATTCACTAAGAACATATTTCCTGTGGATAAGGGAACTACTATACCTTAAAATCAATTTCAGTACACTTATTTGGAAAACACATATATTAATTGTTGATTATAAATATTCACAAGACAATCTACTATTGTAAAGACTACTGTCCTATAAGGTTATAAATGCTACTGGTTTTTCCACTAAATTTAATTGGTCTTGCCAGAACATTTTTACAATGGGAAAATACTTACTAGTATAAGGCTGCCATGTTGCCAGGATAGTGTTTTTGGGTGAGAATTCAAGGCAAACTGTCTTTGGGAGGTCGAAGGAGTGCAGTAGCCTCTTGTTAGTGACATTGATAATATTTACTCTGGTTTCAAAAGAAATTACTTCAGCATTGAAATACCGTTTTATAACAGCCAGCAAAACAGTCACATATTTTTTCAAATACATATAACTCCCAAGTTTTAAAATAAATTTTCAGTTAGCTCTAGAAAATACCCAGGAGACACCTGTAACTAAAAATGTTTATTTTACTAAAAAGTCCCTATATAATATTAATGTGAGGAAATAATATGAAATAAAAAGGAAAGAAGAGTTTCTAGACAGAACAGCAAGTATATTTTTTATTTGAATAAATGAAAATTGCAATAGCCAAGAAATCAATAAGGATTATTTGTGATATCTTCTTCTTCTTCTTTTTTTTTTTGAGACAGAGTCTTGTTTTATAGCTCAGGCTGGCCCTGAACTCACTATGCAGCCCAGGCTAGCCTCAAACTCGCAGCAATCCTCCTGCCTCTCTCTACTTCCTAGGTACTGGGATTACAGGCATGAGTCTCCACGCCCAGCATTGTGATATGTGATATCAGGGATCAAACTCAGGACCCTGGCTTGCCAGGAACCACTAAGCTAAATCCCCAGCCCTATTTTTGATATCTATTATAAATCTCAAAAGCAGTCTCCAAAGATAAAAGCACTACTGTGGTATGAAAATAGCAATTATTAATAAAATCAGTTCCATATTTTGTATGCTATACTTTCTATGTACCACATAGTAGCTCAACCACTTTGGGTAAATTTTCTCATTTAAACTTCACAGCAGTATTACAGTTTTATCAATCTATTTTAAAAATGGTTAAATTTAGGCTTAGGAAAATCAAATAGGCAGATCTGCTCAAGATCATACTAATGACACGGCCAACCTTTTGAAATCACTTTAGTGTGATTTGCTTTTCTAAATTACACAATGTTTTAAAATTTAAAATAATGATAGTATG
Source organism: Petromus typicus (assembly GCA_004026965.1). Taxonomy (NCBI): domain Eukaryota; kingdom Metazoa; phylum Chordata; class Mammalia; order Rodentia; family Petromuridae; genus Petromus; species Petromus typicus. The sequence goes on from PVIR01027238.1 coordinate 11,623, forward strand.
TTTCATCCCAAAACCTGCTGAATAAAACTTTGTCATACTCAGGTTGAGGAGGATGCCCAGATTTAGGGTAAGTGGTAACTAACAGGTGTAAAAGGTTATACAGTTTAAGCATATAACTCATAAAATTCTTCTCAAATTGTTTCAGCAATTATTTAAAACTGCATAATTGAAAATTACATACTTTCTTAATTTTTACTGTGAACTTTTAAACATTTCTTCTTAGTTTAACAAATTTTTTTTTTAAACAAATTTTAACAAATTTTTTTTTTGTTTTTTGAGACAGGGTCTCACGTCGTGGTTCAGGCTGGCCCTGAGCTCAGCCTCAAACTCACATCACAGCAATCCTCCCGCCTCTGCCTCCCAAGTGCTGGGATTACAGGCCTGAGCCAGCACGCCCGGCACTGTGGTATGTGGTACTGGTTGCTGCTGGGCGTGAGTCTCCACACCCAGTATGGTATGTGGTTACCGGGGATCGAACCAGGTCCTTGCGCTTGTAAGACAGGTGCCGGAACCACTGAGCTAACTCCCCGGCCTAGTTTAACAAGTTTAATGAAACTATTCCTACATCTCTTTAAAAATGCTACAGACACAGTAAAGACCATAATCAATGTGCTGTATCTGATTTTTTTTTTTTCTGGTACTGGGAATTCAATTCAGGCCCTTGCACTAGCCAGGCAGGTGTAGTGCCACTAAGCTACATCCCCACCCCATATATCTGATTCTCATGTCCTAAAATAATTACACTGTTGTGGCCATGGGCCTTTAAAAAAAAAGTGCCAGTGTCTATATACCTATTAGAGTGATGAACACAAAATTTAAAATGGCATACAGGGATATATCAAAAAGATTAACATTTGAATTCAAAAGAAAGCTAAGTAGGGATATGAATGAAAAACATAAAACCATTAACAACAATGCCAAGATGAAAAGTACTTTCAATAAATTAAGCCACTAAAATAAGAGATATCTAAAAAGACAGTGAAACATATAGTGTACCTTAATAGGAAGAAAATTTGTACTGATTCCAAATAGTATAAATTAACATACACCTGGGTATCGCGGTGTAAACCGTAATCTCGGCACTCTAGGGGGCAGACACAGGAGGATTCAAATTCAAACCCAGCCTAAGAAGTTAAGGAGACTCAGTCTCAAAATAAAAAGTAAAAGAGAGCAAAAGAGAGCCAGGTGTGGTGGCAACTATACCTGTAATCCTAGCACTTGGGAGGCTGAGGCAGGTGATCACTCCAAGTACAGGCCTGTCAAGTTTACACAATAAGTTCCCAGCTAGCCCAAACTACATAGTGAACTTCTGTCTTAAAAAACAAAACAAAACTCTATATATATATATATATATTTATTTATATATATATACATATCTATCTATCTATCTATCTATCTATCTATGGGCCAGGGATTAGCTCAGTGGTTCTGGAATCTGCCTTGCAAGCACAAGATCCTGAGTTTGATCCTGGGTAATCATATACACAACACTGAGCATGGTGACTCATGCCCGCCAGCGATCAGCACCACATACCACAGTGCCAGGTGAGGTAGTCCACGCCTGTAATTCCTGCACTTAGTAGGCAGAGGCAGGAGGATTGCTGTGAATTTGAGGCTTGTCTGGGCTACACAACGAGCTCAGGACCAGCCTGAACTACAAAGCGAGACCTGTCTCAAAAAACTGAAAAAAAAAAAAAAATTTAATTATCCAAGCTAATTCTGCCAGCAATTTATAGTCATAAAAGGGAAAGCAACTAATTCAAAAATTTTCAGTAAATTTAAAAATATTGCATGTTCAGTTCAATCTGATCTGAGCATATGAAGACTGTAGACTAGCTTATCAGTAATTCAGAAAGAATACCATTTAAAAGACACTTTCAAAGCAACACATACATTTTTCTCCCTTTCAAAAAACCTAAAAGCAATGGGTTGGGGGTATAGCTCAGTAGTACGCCATTTGCACTAGCATGTCTGAGACCCTAGATTTGAATCCCAACACTTCAAACAAAACAAAATAAAACTGACCTAACAGTATTATTGATAGTTAGAAACAACAAAAACTACTTTGACACAAATAGCACATCTCTGAGCATTTTCCTGTTCTGTGAAATAAAATGCTATAGTGACATGGAAAATTAAAAACTGATTTTCTTAGCAAAATGTGACTACTCAGTCAAAATAACTTTTTTTTTTTTGCAAGATTAGTTTTGTAATATTTTAAGTAATGTAGATCATATTAAACGTTCTTTTGAAGGTCGGGCTGCTAGTGCTTGTCTGTCTGAGGCTGAGGCAGGAGGATCACTGGGAATTCAAGGCTACAGTGGACTCCACAGTAATTTAAAGGCCAGCCTAGTCTACACAGCAAGATCCTATCTCAAAAAACAAAAAACAAGCATGGTAGTGGATGGCTTTAATCCCAGGATCCAGGAAGCTGAAGCAGGAGTACTGTCTCCAGTTCCAGACCAGCCCTAATTACGAACAAGACCCTGTCTCAAAAAAACCCACAAAATATAAAACAAAATAAAAAATCCAAAAATTTACACTAAACCAAAAATTTTCCAAAAAAACCTAAAACAAAATATCTGCTCCAGATACCCATTTTTTAAAGGAGGAAATAATTTCTTAAATGTTTTTCGGGCAATACATTAATATCACTAATCTTCTCATGAATAATTTATATACTGTTACATATAGTACGACTAACAGTACTAACTATAGTTATTAACTGAACAGCAAAGATAAAAAATATTTTTTTTATCTAAAGATAAAAGCCAAGTATAGTTGTACACTCCAGTAATCTCAAAACTAGGGAGGCTGAATCAGGAGGATCTCAGTGAGTTTAAGGACAGCCTGAGGTCAAGCTCAGCCTAAACTATATAGCAAGCCCCTGGCTAAAAAAACAAATAGTTAAAAAATAGACTTAAAATAATTAAAAATATATTTAAATCTAAGGTAAATGAGCAAAGAAAATTATTTTCTTAGTGCAAAATTTAAGAAACTCTAATCAATAATTTATAGCATTATTTAAAATAACTTCTCAATTTCTTCTGTATTCAATCAGTCTTTTTTATATTAATTTTTAATTCTAACTCAAGCCATGGTGTACACACACACACAGAAACACATTTGAAGGTATTTGTAGTTATCTCACTATATCATGACATCAAAAGATGGACTTGCTGATGACACCCACATACACATTATTCAAACATTGCCAGTTATATTCATGTTCATGACATGCAAAAAATATAACCTATATAAACACTAACTTTTCTCCATTGCCCCAGGCAAACAAGGTCCCATCTTTACTGTAGGTATAAACATTGCAGTTCTTCCCAGATTCCCTGAAAATGACAAAAAAAAGTTTAAATTAATAAACATGGATACTTTTCAAAAATGACTGTAAAGTCTAAAATCTATAATTTATTAAGAACTCACTCCAAAAATCATTAGTCTGCCAAAATACTTATCTTTTAGATTACCATAACAAAAACCACTGTAAAGTAAGCTGAAAACTGAGTTTACACATTAATGTTAAGAGAAATAGATCTCTTTGGGAGTGAATAACTACTTTGTGTGGAGATCACAAAAACGAAATTGAGTATGAAAGTTACCAGTTGTCTGCCCTGCTTTTATAAGGACTGAAGGATTTCAACAGGGAGATTTTGTGATAAATGTCTCAGAATATCTACATATGTTCTACGTAGAAGAACAGTGAAGGGCAGAATATATTCAAATGGCCAACCAATGTCCTCAGGTATGAAGGACAAAGACCATCTATTCTCATGTGTAAAAACAGAACATATAACAATAATAAGAAAATAGTTATATTTAAAGTTCTACACAGGATTCTGTACAGCATCTAGTCAAATTACTTGACAACATTCTTACCAAGTAACAAAAACTGTATAAGGCAAAAGGTTAAATTTTTTAAAAATATTATTACAGTAAATGACACACAGCAATTAGTCCTCTGCAAAAATCTCCTTTCACTTTGACCATAGACCATGTGCTACTATTTTTTTTTTCTTTGCGGTATCAGGGATTGAACTTGGGTCCTTGTGCTTCCAAAGTAGGCAGAGTACTACTTGAGCTAAATTCCCAGCCCCCATGTGCTACTTTCTGAAGCAGTTCTGGAAGCTCTGTTTCAAGTTTAGTTGGTCTAGACAACTAAACAGCTATCCTGGTTAGACAGCTATCCTGGCTGTCTTGATTTCCTCAATCAGTTCTAACTCTTTCACGGTTATTTTGACTTTGGGGAAGAGGCAGAAATCACATAGTGCTAGATCTGCTGGATAACATGGATAAGCACATTATTCTTGGATGACAAGAGCATTCATTATACTTTTGATCACATCTCATAGACACTAACAAACTGTCTGACACAATGACTAAAAAAATTGCAAGAACAATGGGGATAGCGTGTTTAAAGCAGAGTATTTTGAGATTAATGGCAGTGTCTTTTCCTGTAATAAATGTTTTATAACACATATATTTTTAATTAATCCTTGTAAATACTGTCTCTCTATTGGAGACCATTATGAATACATCTGAATACATTATGAATACATCTCTTACCAATAAAACTCAAATGGAAATGTGTATTAGAGTATGGGTAGTCTACTAGTATAGCACAACATTATTATTTGAGAACTTTATGGCCAAAATATAATTTCAGTTGCTAAATAACAATTGTACCAAGAACTGAACAACACATTCTCCTTAAGCTGAGCATCTTCTTTGCACTCATTTACTTGAAGATGACACTTCTTTCTGCATTCACTCAATAATGGTAACTTATATTTATGCAGATTAAATTCAGGGTCTTTGCATTGAGCTACATCTCTACTCCTTTTGACTTTTCATAACTGAGACAAGGTCTTACTCAGTTGCCCAGGCTGATCTTGAATTTAATCCTGCTGCCTTAGCCTCTCAGAAAGCAAGATTATAGGCATGTGCCATTGTGTTCAGTTGACGAGGGATTTTTAAAACATAACCATCATCATGCCACTCCATTTTATAAAACTAACTCCTTCTATTACGTAATACTTAGTATTTGAATTGAATCTAGGTTTTTAAAAAAAGCTCTCAAGGGTTCTCCTAATACAATTTGAGAATTATTCAACTATAAGACATAAGACTATAAGAAAAAGTAAGATTGCTGGGGATTTAGCTCAAGTGGTACCATGCCTACCTCAGAAGCACAAGGGCCCAAGTTTGATTCCCAGTACCACAAAAACAAAACAAAACAAAACTAGTAAGTTAAATTTTTAAATCTTATTAAAACTTCATGTAATTTCCATATAGTTTCTATTACAACTCACTTTGGAGACAAACACAATATCTCCTTGTTCTATCCCTAGTGATACTAAGATAGACTGGATTCAGTCATGTGGTAATATCACTGGCTGTCTCAGATGATAGGAGTGGAGCCCATACTTCAGCATAGCTTCGATCATGCCCACTGAATTAGGCAGGGGAGAAATTCTGACCCAGCTTCAACCTAAACACTAAAAGGCTCTGGTTATAGGTACATTTCTTATTCTTTCTCACAAGATTGTTCTGAGAAGAGTTCCATATAGCTTCTCTAGAGATATTTTGTAAGCATGACTAAGAAACTCTGCTATGTTTTGTGGATCTTTGGTCAGTTCAATGTACTACCACTGTTTGCTTTGGCTCTTTGTCTGGCTCACTTCTCTTTTCCCCTCATTTCTGTAAGCTCAGTATTACACATACCCATGACGTATAGCATAAAACCGCAATGCACTTCTAGAGAAATACTTCTGGAGCACTAACTAATACACTTATAAATTATCTGAGGCTCTGGTTCAAACACAGATTTTAATTCAAGAAATTTGCCAAGGCCTAAGATATTGCTAGGTTGAGGATTTAGCTCAAGTGGTACCGTGCCTACTTCAGAAGCACAAGGACCCAAGTTCAATCCCTAGTACCAGAAAAAAAAAAGAAAAAGCTTCCTAAGATATTGCAGGTCTGCAAGAGGTTCACTGGTGATACCAATATAGCTAGGTCCATATTTCCTATAGCAAGGCTCTGGAAAAATAGGATTAATAAAAACTGATCAATAGATACTGGACAGGTTGATTATAAGGCTTCGCATCAACAGGTAATCTGATGGTTTTAGCATCCTTTGATGATCACCTGCCTAGATCACTGAGTTTCTTGTTTGTCTGGTTTGTATTTTGAGGCAGTATCTCACAATGTAGTGTAGGCTGTCCTTAAACTCGCTATGTATGGTCTATAGCCACACCACCCAAATGCACCCAATTTCATCTAAACTCATTATGTGGCTGAGGCTGGCCTCAAACTCCCAGTGATCCTTATGTGTGCCCTTATGCCCTGCTTAGATCACTGGTTTTGAAAGTTGGGTTCCTAAATTTGCAACACCAGTATCACCTGAGGATTTATTTAAAATTCACTATTCCTTTCCTAATAAGTCAGAGAATTTGAGAAAACCATCAAAATCTGTGTTTTAATAAGCTTTGCAAATGATTATTTTAAAAAGCAGCAGTACTTATATATTATTTATGTTTTTCAAAGCAATGCATTTACTGGTACATTTTAGGTGTACATAATGATAACATTCATCATAGGGAATTTGCACCTGTACATGATATATTCTGCCTCTTAAAATTTCACAACAGATGAGAGAAAAACAATAGTTCATATAGTGTATTGTTAATTTCAAAGCAGTTACTCAGAACACAAAACATAAACCAAGAACGTTCTTACAAAAAAGAAATAAAATTTTCTTTAATAAACCTGTAGTATAAATAAAACATATTAGTATACATATTAAATATTTTGAAAGAACAGAACACATAATTTGGGGAGGTACTTGAACTTCCTATTTCCTATTTATCTCTCTTCTATTTTGTTCTTTATTTGTATGTGTGTGTTTATATAGTGCTTCTCATATAAGAAAAACAATGTGATATTTGAGCCTGTGTGTCTGACATTTCACTTAATGTTTTTCACGTTGTATCCATTTACTCACAAGTGCTTTAAATTTATCTTTCATGGCAGTATTAGTACTCCATCATGTACAAATACTTCATTTTCCTTATTTATTTATCTCTTGATGGACATATATATTGCTTCTAAGATCTAGCTATTATAAATTGTGCTGCTATAAACAGATCCATGTCTACCTGTAATATACTGTTTGGAAAGACATCTAAAAAGAGGATAGCTGGGTCAGATGGAGTTTCTAGTTTTAGTTTTCTGAGGGATCTCCACATAGATTTTCATGTGGTTGTACCAGTTTACATTACCACCAACAATGCAGAAAAATTCCCTATCCCCCATATCATAAGTATTGGTTTTTAGTAGGTTTTCTTGATAGCCATTCTTTCTAGAGTAAGATGGTATCTCAGTATACTTTTAATTTGCATTTCTCTGATTCTGATGCATGCTAAACCTTGAGAACCACTGACCCAAAGTCATGATTTCTTAAAGATTACAAAATGGTGACTAATATCATTATTCCTCTTCTGCATTTATTAACTTGAATTCTTTTTTCAAAGTAACAAGAAAATACTCCATGAGCTACCAGCACTGGTAAATAACGTTCTTTTTAGAAAGGAATGAACCATATTGAGAGTTCTCAACTTGCAATGCACGCATATTCACTGTGACTGGGCTGTCACTGCTTGCAGGACTCTTTAGTGGAGAGAAAGCTATGAAATACACATATTTGCATGAAAAGAAATCGTAAGTTTGTACAAACACATGCCAGCCTCTCTCTTTACTCTCATACAAAAAAAGGTTCCTCATGATATTAAAATAATTATTTACTTACTTTCTCCTATAACAGATTCAAATGTTTCCCTAATGGCACTAGTAAAATTATTTATTTATTTTACCTTACAATAGTCAAATGACAATTATTAATTTCAGTGAATTATAAAGCCACTGAATACATTTAGGAATCTCACAGATCTTTATATGGTTATGCCTAGATATAATGGTAGGGTCATTTGTTTCAGTCTTCTAATTTTAGTTCGAAACAATTTCACAATTCAAAGTCAAAACTATATATACCAAAGTTCATTCACAGGTGTATATCCTGTATCATGTAATTCTCACCCCATGTAGTCATCTTGGTTAATATTTGGTTTATCATTCCCTTGTTTCTTTTTTGGGAAAAATACATTTATTATCTATGTATTGTGCACATAAATACATTTTATTTAGCACATGCAGTCTGTCATCTTCCATCTTTATAACACTTTTATTTTCTGATTTCATGAAGATTACTGGCAAGTTTTTTTCATTCCTTCAGATAAAACTCTACCAAACCAAAGCTTTGAACTCAATTATACTAGTATCTACATTTTTCCTTAGTATTATTTCCCTCCATTTTTTTTTTTTTTTTTTTGAGACAGGGTCTCACTTTTCTAATTCTAGCTGGCCTTGAGCTCATTATGTAGCCCAGGCCAGCCTCAAACTCACAATCTTCCTGCCTCTGCCTTCCAAGTGCTGGGATTACAGGCACAAGCCACCACACCCGGGACTATGTATGTGGTTACCAGGGATTGAATTCGGGACCTTGCCCTTGCAAGGTAGGCACTGGAACCACTGACCGAAATCCCTGGCCAAGCTTATTTTTTACTTTGTTGTTCAAAATATGCCAGCAATAAAAACAATTTAGAATATACCTATATTTCTTATAATATCACTTAAGAAAATAAATCATACCTTGGAAATACTGAGCTTTCTGTGAAGTGTGGTGGGCCGTTCACCATGTACAGTCCTTCTGAACCTCGGACTAGAGAAATATAATGGAAAGAACCACAATTACTTAGCTAATAAAACTCAGGTATAGTTTCCAAATGCTTTCAAAGTGTTATTGTACTTCAATGTACCACAGAATGTTGACAGGCACACTTTCTTACCCTGATACATTAAAGGATATCACTACCGAGAAATAAAATATGTAACTGTTATAAATAAAAGTACGTCACACCTGTAATCTCACCTACTTGGGAGGCTGAAGCAGGCTGAAGCACAAGTTTGAGGCCAATCTGGACAACTTAGAAAGACCTCAGAATAAAAAATAGTCTCAAAGTAAAAAATACAAAGGGTAGGGTACAGAGCTTCTGGATTTGACCACTATTAGCATAGAAAAGAAAAAATAGAGAGGAGACAGCCAGTTAGGGGCAACAACAAGTGTATCTCAGGTACTGTAAGGCTGAGGGCTGAGACAAAAGGTAAAGTCTGAATCAAGAGGATAAATTAAAAGAAAATCCAGCTGGAATAAAAACCTAGTGTTAGGAGGTACGTGACTAAAAACAGGACCACTCCTGAATCACAGTACAACTGGTATACTTGCCATCTTGGAAAGGAAAGGACTGAGGGAAGAAGCCAGCCCTTCAGTGATTGCTTACCTGATGGAATAGACTTGTAATTACTCTAATTATCCCACAGGATATGCAAGAGACATAAGCCCCCCCATAACTCAGATAAATGGAAGAATAGGGTAGAACACAAAATGCCAGGTCCAACAAACTATAATGATACATACAGTACCTGTGAGTGCTGAGATTGTGGGGAGAAGACTTGCTCAACACAGAAAAAATTAAGTCGCCAGTGGCTCTACACACAAATGGGAGTGCTGTGTTATATGGGACATTCAGCATGCTAGAGTCTATTGTTCATGAGCTCTCAGAGCATTTCCCAACACTTCCTAACTGGAGAATGCAGAAGGCTGGGAGACCCAACAATGACAGCCCAAAAAAAAAAAAAAAAAAAAAAAACAAAAAAAAAAAAAAAAAAAAAAAAAAAAAAAAAAAAAATGCTGGAGGAAAGATAGCCTCTTTAGCAAGTGGCACTAGGAAAATCAGTTGTACACATACCAAAGACTGAAACCAAACCCATACCTCTCACCACGTATTAAACTAAAATAAAAATGGTTCAAAGATCTTCATATTAAAATGAAATAATCTGCTGGAAGATAAAAGAGGTAAAACTCTTGGAAACAGGCATACGCAAGGACTTCCTGAACAGAACTTCAATTGCACAAGAAATAACAACAAGAACCAGTAAATCATATCAAATTAAAAAGTTTCTGCACAGTAAAGCAAATTACTCACAGAATGAACAGGCAACATACAAATGGAAAAAAAAGTTTTGTCAGCCACTACTCAAAGGACTAATATTTAAAATATACAAAGAAGTAAAAAAATTAAGCCCTTCACAAAAGACCCAGTTTAAAAAATGGGCAATTGAAATGAATAGAAGTTTCTCAAAAATACAAGCATCCAAGAAACACATGAAAAAAAAAATACTTAACTTTTACAACCATTACAGAAATGTAAATTTAGGGTCGGGGATTTAGCTCAGTGGTTCCCAAGGGCAAGGACCTGGGTTTGATCCCCGGTAACCACATACAATACTGGGTGTGGAGACTCACGCCCAGCAGCAACCAGTACCATATACCACAGTGCCGGGCGTGGTGGTTCACACCTGTAATTCCAGCACTCGGGAGGCCGAAGCAGGAGGATTGCTGTGATGTGAGTTTGAGGATGAGCTCAGGGCCAGCCTGAACCACAAAAGCAAGATCCTGTCTCAAAAAAAAAAAAAAGAAAAGAAATGTCAATTTAAAAAATACTGAGATTTCATCTAATTCCAGAAAGAATGGCAAGATCAAGAAATCAAAAAACAAATGCTGGTGAAGCCGCAGGGAGAAAAGGACCCATGTACATTGTTGTAAATGAATACAACCATTATATAACTCAGTAAAGGGATTCCTCAAAAAGTAAAAATAGAAATTTCATTTCAACCCAGCTATTACCCTTCTAGGTATCTTCCTGAAAGAGTTAAAAGATATATTACATTGAGAGTTTGTACCAGAATATGACTGATTCTCAATGTCTAATGTGATGATGGATGATGTGTACTCATAATGTAGCAATAAAGATTTTTAAAAAAAGATATATTACAAGGATACATGCATACTCATGTTTACAGCAGCCCAATTCACAATAGCTAACTCTTGGAAATGGCCTATATGCTCACCAATACATGAACAGATAAGTTAGATAAGATTGATAAGGATAGGTTTGATTCATTTATAGGAAAATGGATGCTCCTTGAAACCACAATGTTAAGTACAATAAATCAATGTATAAGCTTAAATATCAAATGGTTTCTCTTATATGAGAAATCCAAAATATAAGTAAATTTAATAACAAAATGAAAGATACATAATAGGAAACAGGGATATGTAGATCTTTTACAATGGGGAAGAGACCAAGAGATGGAGGGAGAAGAGAAGTAAAACAAGATGTGTTCTGCATACATATCAACCCCGACCATAAACGTAATCATTGTGCACCACCAAACATGTACTAATATTTTTTAAGTTTAAAAATAAATAAATCAATAAAAATTTTCAAACTTTCACTGTCATAGGCAGTACAAAGGCATTTACAATGTAGTTGACATGAGCTCTATGACAGACCTAAGTTTGTAACTGGCTGTGAAACTTTTAATACATCACTATCTCTGAACACTGCCCTGATCTGTAAAAGGGAAATACTGGAACACAGGACATCTGTA